>JMFS01100573.1:0-14145 GCA_000699545.1 Podiceps cristatus | reverse complement strand
TCTCCAATTCTCCTCCCCACCCCACAAGGGACAGGGGTAATAAGCAACCGTCTGCATGGTATTCATTTACCATCTGGGGTTAAACCACGACATACAGCCGATGTGTTCTTATGTTATATATTTTGCTGGAAGTACCAAGGTCTTAAAAACTCAAAACATTAGCTATTTTTCATAAACCTGTTTTATGTATGAAGTTATACTGAAGTCTTATACAAGGAATCCTGAAATTTGGTATAAGTTACACTGCTCATAAAACCATAAATGATTTTAAATTCTGAAAATACATTAATTATTGCAATGAAGAATTATAGTTTTATAAAATATTTTACTATAATGCATTCAAATAATCATTTAGAGGTTAATTGGACAGATACCTATGGTTAATCTTTGTTAATTTGGAAAATTACGACAAATAATTTACAGTTATTTTTAATCTAATACTTTAATGCATCAGGAAATTTTCTTATGAGATTGACCATTACTTTTATTATCTGAAAAAATTAATTTTAGATAAAATTAGTGTTTAAGTGATGAAAGGAATTATATTTGTTAGCATTTGAATTAACTTTGATTCTACTGTTTTACTGAAGGTCATAGAGTTTAATTGACATTGATGAAGTCTTATATTCAAGTGACCTATGGTTGACACTAATAATGACAACATCTTCTTTCTGCAAGAAGAGGATTACTGTGATAGACCTTAAATAACTTGGCATTTTCAGTGAGATGACCTTGTTATTTGCATTATTCATAGTATTCCAATGGTAAATATAAAGGAATATCAAGAAATACTGCTGACACCGAGATGCCCATATCTCATATCTAATTGACGAGTGTTTAAAGGAGCAAGCAGTCTGCGTAAGTGTACTGCTCATTCTCTTCTGAGTAAATTTTAAGGAATGTTTCTGAAGGTTTTAATATCCTGGGTTGTTTTTTTTGTTGTTCTTTGCAGTTTCTTTGTTATGTACAAGAGATGCAAGAAGTACAAATTTGGTTAACTGCAATGAAGGGATTAGTTGAGGCAGGGGGATGAAAAGATATATGTGTGTGCTTGTATGAACACGCTTTGGTAAATAAATGGCAGGAGTACTCAAAATATGATAGTTTTAGCTGCAGAACTTAATACACGACATCATGGACACTGTGAGAGAGAACTAAAGGGAGGTACTGAAGTTTTGCAGCAGGAAACAGGAAGGAGTAAGGAAGCTGGCAAAGATTCTAGGAGAGAGTATCAGTGGACAGGTCTGGGGACTCATCCTATATGGTTCAGTATGTATTGAATAGATTAAAGCATTTGAAAATCTTTGGGCAGCATCTAACATTTTTCTTTTATCCTTGTTGAATCCACAAATGAAACGTCTGCAGACCAAACGTCTGCAAATTCAACAACGTACATGTAACAGTAATGCTCAACGAAGGAAACACATGTAGTTCCTTCGGTGAACGTATCAGTAGTGTATCAATTTACTGGGCTTTGTTTTAAAAACAGTATTTTTAAAAGGCTGAGGGATGGTGAGCCAAACAGTATATTTTGTAAAACTGGGCTGCTTTTTATTTGATAGTATATTTAGAGTCTGTTGGAATACGTAGACATTCCAGCCTTTTCAGGATTTTCTCTGTAGCCAGAATACCTAGAAACATTAAAAAACCACAAACAAACAAACAAATGAAAAACCAAACGAAACCAAAACAGAGAGTAACTAGAGGCTGGTATTGTTTACTTAAGAAACCATCAGCTATAAAAAATGACAGAAGTTAGGAATATGAGCATCCATATGCCTAGACACAAATTACTGCTCCTATGGCAAATGTCTCTCATGCTCCTGTTCATGCAAATGAAGTCAAAGCCAGTTTTGTTGTTGACTTAAGAGGAGGCTAAGAACTTATCCTCTAGAATAACGCTATCAGCATCTCTACATTTTAAATTTATATGCTCATCTTCCCGAGGTAAGCAAACTGATGCATGCTGTCCACCTGGAGCCTGCACAGCCCTCTTGTTGGAAATGTACTCTTAGTGTGTAGACTTCAGCAGAAAATGTCTGCCACCATTACTCCAGACTCTGAATTTGTTTTCTGTTCCTCTGTACCCTCTTTCCTCTTTGTTATCCATTGGTACAGGCAAAAATGGAAGAACAAACACATTTTTTTTGGGGGGAAGGGCTGTATTTTGCAGAGTGGAAGGAATCTATTGTACACTGTAGTGCATCACACTGGGGAAATAAGAGAGTATCATATGAAAGATATAGGTATAAGCTGTGAAGTACAGTACAGATGGGGGGAAAAGCAAAGAATGCTGGTTGATGATGACCTCCAAGTTAACCCTAAGAAGCAATATAGATATAACCTTAATCTGCACACTGCAGAAGTAATTGAGCTCATATTTTAAGGCACCTTCACTAGCAAAGAGTTCTTCATCCTCTGTTTAGTGAATGCAATTTTATTTCTAGTTAGTATAGTAAAAATGCCATATGTAGTTCATTTCTTGGTTTGTTTTTTGCTCCCCCCCCTTTTTTTCCCCAGTATGTTAGTATGTGACAAGTGAAACAGCTGTGATTGTTCTAGAGATCTTTAACAAACATTGATGAATCCTGATTGCGTAAAAGAATGTTGCATTGTTATTGCTGCAAGTAAACCTCAACAATTTAAATATTGGCAAATAGTAATATTTGTCTGTACAATGGCATAACCTGGAATTAAAACTAAAGTATTCTATTGCAGAGAAAATTATCAGTATGAAGGAAGCATTCTTCAAAATTGTAGCACTGTGATATCTAGTCTGCCAGACAGAGGCTGGCAAGGACTTTCTTCTTTATAGAAGAAACTAATGCATTCAAATGGGTGTATAGATAGATAGAACATTTTGAGGTTACATTCATCCAATACTATTTCCTTGTCAGGCTTAGTTTACCAGCAAAACTACAAACTCTTTTTCATTTGTTTTCTGCTATTCTTAGCCCTGGAGGGTCAGGCTAGTTTATGAAGATCAAACTCTACTGTCATTTTGGCTCTATCTATTGTCATTTTGAAATTGCCGATGTGAAGAAGTCCACGATCATACTGTGTATCATTATCAGGCTGTTGTTGGTTATAATTTATGAAGCAGAAGGTTACTGGGGTTTGTTTGTTAGTTTTTTTATTTATTTTGTTTGTTTGTTTTCCTCTCCATAAGCTTCATTCATCCTGTAGGTCTGAGAATAATATTAATTTTAACTGTTAAGCTGAATAAACACAATTTTGCAGTCATAGGTGGAGTACACTTATCAACACCAGGATGTCACTTTAAAGAAGTAAGTTTTTTAACCCAATATTTTAAAGTTGTCTTCCCCCCCCCAGTAGTAAATACAATACATCGTAAATCTCAGGGTGGATTCAGCCAGTAGTGTTTACAGGTTATGACTGGAACATGCTTCAGTTTTGGGGTGTATGATTCTGCTTTGCTGAATGCCTGTTCATTTTTTATTATGTCTTTTCACCTTGTAAACCTACTGTTTGGCTTACTAGCAGCTTCCTGAGCGAAAATAATTGTCACTTGAAATGTTCATTGTCAGGCACTCTACTGACTTGGCAGACAGAACAGCAGTGTGTTTTCACAGGAGATGCAAGTTTGGGGAAGACAGCATCCCCTGATCTCTAAGCTGGCAGATGCTAAAGCATAGCTTTCGAGGAGAGGAATCATACAGTGTTTTGCAAGGAGCTGTGAAATGCTCATTCATTCTAGAGCAGTAATAATCTATGACTTAGGAGTATGTTGCAAGTCTTTAGCCTGAAGTCTGAAGTTCTCTGGGTCTCTTAAAAGATCCCACAAATCTCTTAGTAATAACTCACGTACTCCAGTGCCTCTTTATAGTGCTCAGATGGCTATGCTCACCAAACCTTGCCATGAGTTTGTGGATTGGAGTGAAGGACTGGCATAGTTCTCTTCCCCTTAAGAAAGATGATAAAAATGAGACTATGGAGTGTGACAGAGGGAGAAACCGGGAGAAGATGGGATGCTGCCACAATAACTCACCCTGCTGGTCATGCCTCTGTTGGTTCAGGAAGCTTTGGTCCTATTGCATGTTTTGCAGTACACTTCATGCACTCCTGTGTTTGAGTGAAGCATTAAAATAAAAGACCTTGTAGATGTCAGTCAACTCTTCTGCTCATTTGCAGAGGATTAATTAATGTGATGGGGAGGAGGGATGATATCTCAGTCACCTTTACTGGTAGAAGAATGTATTTGGCCCATCCATCAGTATTCATTATTACAGCGTGGACCAGGTTCCATGTGTACATCTACAAATAAAGGCACAGACAGTTTCTAAGGTGACTCAGCCCTCTTTCTGAGCTATCCTAAGGAAGTGTAACCTCTCTGTGGGCCTAATTCACTTGGGCACAATTCCATGTTAACTGTAAGTATGTGGTAAGGCTATATCACTATGGGAGTTGACTCATTTCTGCCCAATGCTGAGCAAAAGTGAAATGAAGGTACAAGTGTCTGTGCTGACCTAGACAGACAAAAACTGCCTCACAGAATGCTGTTGTGGAAGGTTGGGAGGGAAGAAATGAAGTCTTTGTCTTTGACAGGGTCATGACTATTTATGCACATGTACAGAAGTGACTGGACTCCACGAAGACTCTGAAGGTCTTCAGCAATTCCAGCACAATTTGCAGTGTCCAGTCAACCCAAAATTTAATTGTTCAATAAGTAAATTTGTCTATATAAAATTGCATAATTCCAACTGAAAGAGAGCAACTTTCTTTATCCATTGACAAATTGTTGTTTTAGTATATTTTTTTTTTCTTTCAGGGAGTGTTGACATATAGCAATTACTAGTGCAGCTTAAATGTAAAAACAGCACGGCTTTCTGAAATGTTGGTATGGGGAGACAGTCTTTTTTCATTGCTTTGCATATTAGAAACAGCCAAATCACAACTTCAATGGTTATAGTATATTAAGATGGCTAACACTGGGTAAAAATTTTTAGATATTTGGGTATTCCAATTGTTTGACTGTACCTGTACCCAGCAATAATGTGTCTCATTGCATACTGTCCAAGAAATGTAACAGCAAACTTATTCTACTTCCTGTCTAACGAGTATGCTCTGGAGACAGGCAAAGGCTGTTTGGTGAGATTACTAGTAAAACTTTCACAGTAGTTATCATGAACTCACTAAACAATTTTGAATTTCTATGAATCATGTGGACTTGTGAGTCGTAACAATCTAAACTACATAGTATTTTACTGTGAACATTGCAGATATTCTTTACTGTGATTTTAATACTATGTGACTGATTTTTTTTCCTATTTTTTTCTTTTTCTTACTTAATTGGTAGCAAGAAGAGAGAGCACCTTGTAATAGTATTTAAGTTGTATGACAGATAGGGGTTTAACAAAAGCAGCAGCCATTTTTCCCTTAGAGTCTAATTACTTACTCTTTTATTGCTGCTGGAAAATCTGAAGCTATCTGCCACCTCTTAAAACAGATGCCAGAACTAAAACTTCTATATGCCTATTACTGGGGAGTTAAGGGGAAGGGAAGACAAATATTGAGAAGACAGTGAAATTTGTGGCTGCAATATGAGTGGGTGATGGTGCTGAATGGATTGTGCTTATGCAGATTTCAACCTGTATTTCCTTGGCTGTTAGACAAGCAGTTAGGTATTTCTATGAATTGGACTCCAGTTTGAAAGAAGACAAATTAGAATTTAACATACTGAAAGCAGACTCCAGATTGACTGGGAGAGGTATATATGAGTTGAAGGAAGGGGTAGCCAAAGTAGTACAAAGTTCGTCTCAGCTGGCTCCTTACCTGTTCAGTGCAGGTAGAAGACAGCGACAGAAGGCTGTTACATCACCGTTTTTTGAGCTTACCTCCTTTTTTCCATCTTGGCTGTATGGGTAGGAGAATCTTCTCTTTTTCTTCGTGCTTTGAAAATGGTATTTGCATGCTACTTTTCTCCTCTATCAAAAAATCCACTGGTTGATAAAGAAAAGGTGGAGAACTTGGTCCAGCTCCTGTGGCACTGCTAACTGGCTGCTTTTCCACTAAAGGGAAGAAACTTGCGCAGTAGCTAGTTAGAGGGAGTTTCCTTCAGACAAGACTGAAACATGTGAAACAGCTGAAGCTGCTGCATCTTTCACTCGAGGTTCACACAATTAGTGTAGCCATCAGACACAATGTAAAGCTTCATAGTATTTATTGTATGTTACTGACCTAAAATCACCTGAGCTGATTTGGAGATTTCAGCTGAGATTTCACTGTAACTTATTAGAACCAGAATTAAATGTCAAACTGTATTTTGATGCTTCCTAGTACATTTTGGTCTGACATTTGATTTCATAAGCATGTGGCTAGTCATCCTCAGTCTTTTTAAAATGAATGGAACTCTAGATGTGTGTAATGCTGAATGTATATGCAAATACAGGACTGAGTAAATCAATCCCAGCATACCTAAAACTTTGTACTCCCAAAGTAAGGAAAGCTTGTGTAGATTTGCGTGCAGCCTCTCCTTGGAGAGATTGATGCTGTTTCACACCCTGATTGTGTTAATTTGGTCTGTTGTCCTTCGGATCTAAACTTGTTTACTTAATGTACTCCTAATGGAATTAGCCCAAATCAGTTCTTTTGGTAACTTCTGAGTGTTAAAAGTACTAATTCTCCATCAAGGCCATGTAAATAAGATACTTGAATCAAAGCCAGTTTATACCTGCATTCTTAGCCTAATATCAGAAACAGTTACTAGAAAACATATTGCTGTAATATCCAACTTTTACAATAGCAGTAAAAAAAAAGTAAAAACTTTTACTTACGTATCTTAGATGACCTTATTGTCCTCTAACCAGACTTGCTAGAATTCTAAGTAAAAACACTTATTTTTGCCACCATTAAGCACTCAGTTGCTTGAATTGTCTCAAGGCAAATTTCAGTACATACCTCCAAAGATATTTTCTGGAATTTACATTCAGAAACCAACAGATTAATTAATCACTTTAATGTAAACTGTGTGTTCTTGCCTCATTCTCAGCTTTTCATCGGTGAACTATATGAAAAGCAAATATATACTGAAAATGAAATGGCAATGCAAAAAGCCTGAACAATGTTGACATACAAAACCCCCCGAACTTAATTCATACTTTTCTTCTTAAAAGCATTGATGTGAGTTTTTTTTATAATTGACTTTTAAATTTGTTGGGGTTTAGGTACAACTCTGTCTAGCTACCTTTTGTATAGAGTAATTAAACAACGTATAATAGGATTGAAAACCAAACATATTTTTCTTGACAATCACATTTGTAGGTTCTGAGATAGACAAAATGATCACAAAACGGTAATTTGGGTATAGGCTAGCATAAATTCTTCAAAGGTTAAAGTTACAGGTTGCACCCTCAGTCCATGGAAGTTGTTAACTTCAGTGGAGAGATGGCTGCATGTGCCCATCAGATCTCAGCACCCCAGTAGATCTGCTCTCGTCCCTTGGAGCATTTTGTACAGTCATTTGATACGGTAATCATTTTTGGTACAGTAGTTTTATAACGGGGAGACTAATTATAGGTGAAGCTTAAAAATGTTGTTTCCTTTTCAAATGCTTCTAGAATTTAGGCTAATACTTCTCCCAGGAGAGCACACAATAGAGACTTTGCATTTCTTCTAGAAAAAACATTACTCTTATAGCATAAGGCACCTTGCTTTCTCACGAAAGGGCATGTTGGTTTAGGTCAAACAATTGAGTCATGAAATTTGCCAGTTGACTCAACAGCATTTTTTTTTTAGCAGCATGTGTACTGACTTAGAAAGTATGGATTTAGCCCAATACTGTTTATAAATGAAAAGCAAGAATACTTGCTGCTGGAGGTGATGTGATTTAAGATTACCTCACTTACCTTTATCAGAGCTGTTGAAACAAAAATGGGTAATGTAAAATCAGATAGTAAATGTAAAGCTTAGTTCTTTTTTCCCTTCTCTACTGTTTCTGGGAAGCTTAGGGGCATTATGACTCTAAAAGAGCCTACTTTCTAATGATGAATAAGGATAGAACAAGCAAGTTGGTGCTACTGCATAGGAACTGTATGTTTAGCAATTGTTCATTTTATTTTTCAGCTTCAGTAAACAAACCAATATTTCTGACACTGAAAAATGTGTCCTTAACATCTTCTGTTACCATACCTTCTAAGTGTACAAGTTTGTTATAGCTATCATCTTCTCATTTTTTACATTGGCCTTCTTTGCCCTGAGTGGAAAAAAATAGAGCCAGTAATGACATGTATTATGAAGATTAATCAACCATAAAGGCTATAATTGAACACACAAGTGTAGTCATTATTTGATTAATTACTTCACTAAAATAATCAGTCTTCTGCATACATCAGAATAATATTCAGTGGTGACTAGAAGAGAGTGTGTGGAGACCAGGACTGCCTTCAATTCTTACATCAAACAAACTTTTCTACCTTTCCTTCTATTTGGTTGCAGAACCTGCCTTTATTTGAATGTTGCACTTGAATGAACTTGCTTTCTTTCCCAGCAAAATTCTGTCATCCTAAGTTTGTCCTTAAGAATAAATACTAAAACCTCTTACGTGAACATTTACATTGCATATGTTACCTTGTGACCTAATGAGTGTATGTGGAAAAGTCCTTTCTAAGGAAGTATGTAGAAAATAATGTCACCCACAGGGTTTAGACTGAATTGTTATAGCCAAAATTGTTACTGTTATAGATTGAAAGCCCTATTCAGTGAGAGATTATTGTACTCTTTAAGTTTTCATTCCTAAAATATGTTTCCTAAAACAGATACTTGGAAATTCGTATAGTAGTGCAGAAATTCATCATTTGCTGTATCTAGAGTGCCATACTGGATCTCAAGCTCATGAGCATGTATCTTCCTGTAACCTGTGAGGGAAAGGTAGAGCAAGTCTGCATATTTACTGATGTCGTGGTTTAACCCCAAACGGTAACCGGACCACGCAGCCGCTCACTCACCCCTCCTCTCCCCGGTGGGGTGAGGAGGAGAAATGGAGAGAGAGAGAGAGAGAGAGCTCCCAGGTTGAGATAAAAACACTCTACAAAGCCAGTAAAGGAAAAGATAAAAATAAATTATTACTACTACTACTAATAATAATAATAATGCAAAAGGGTAACAGAATATATAAAATGAACAATGCACAATTTCTCACCATCCGAGGACCGATATAGCTTGTCCCGAGCAGCAGTCAGGGAGCAGGGATATTCCCCCGCAGCTCTCCCAGAGAGCGCGAGGGAACAGACAGATGAACACACAGGCCCGAACGAAATAAAACAACAATAAGATAACAAGAAAGGAACATGAACAGAAAACAAACTGAACAAGGAACCCGAACCCGAAGGAAAGGGCAAGGGTAACAAGGCAAAAGACAAGGGCAAAAAGGGCATGCAAACAGGACATGCAAAAAGGGCAATGCGAAAAAAAATGCTGAGGGACAATGGCTGACCCTCACTTATACTGGGCATGACGTCTGTGGTATGGAATATTCTCTTTGGCCAGTTTAGATCAACTATTCGGCTGTACCCTCCCAAGTGTCTGAACCTGCACGTTAGCAAAACTTGGGAAACTGCAAGATGTCCTTGGTCATTCAGCAGCAGCGACCAACAGCAGCGTGCTATCGCCTTGTTTCACATACCAACTCCAAAACACAGGAGCTGCTGCAGACAAAAACTAGCTCTGTCCTGGCTAAAACCAGGACAACTGACAAGATCGAGAAGTAAATCTAGCTTGGATGATTTTGAAGCTGAGAAGTTACATGCACAAGTCTTGAAGCTCTACACTGGGAGATGTATTCTGACATCAATTGCCATAATATTTTTACAGGGGAAGATGAATTCATTCCACAGTGGTTATCTGTGGTTGATTAATAGTGTTAACTAAGTAGGCTGAAAGAGATACTATATGGGCAGTGTTTAAGCCATGGTCAAAACCCAGGTGATCATTGAAATTGAAGAAGAAAAGTAGCCCTTGATGGTTGCTGCTTAACTCTGAGAGTTCACGCCAGTTCTTATGGCATTTTAGAGGCCATAGGAATTGACTTAGTGTGCATTTATATTTGAGGATTATGGAGGAAAATTTATATGGCCTCTCCAGGTGGATGTTGTAATCTAACCCTCATTTGTGTATATTTGGGACCCTACTAAATGATGAATCTGTGCCTTTTACAGCATGAACTTCCTGATGTACTGATTATAAGCTTGTGATGCATCTATCTAAAATGTCCAGTGCAGCAAATGCCTTGGTTAGTCATTACACATATTAGTGTACTATACAATAACTAATTTTAAGTTGCTCCTAGTTATATTATTTCTTAAGTAAAATTTTTTGGAACTAACAAAACATGTTTGGTTTTGCTTTGTTTTGGTTTTTTTCCCTGGCTTTTTTTTTCCTTGAGATGGCTGTAATTGTCAAGTTCAGCTTTCTGCAAGTCTGGTTTTTTAGTTACTTGAGCACTAAAAAGTGCTGACTTTTTTAAGCATTATTGATTACTACAGAAAATTTACACAGTGCTGTAAACTGATTTAGTGCTTCAGAAAGCCTGGAGAAATATGTAGGAAAGGTGTGTATCTTTATGTTTTCCTTATTTTTTCTTATTATTATTAAGGTTATTAATAAATAGTTTATCCAGACAGGGGAGAAGAAGTTTCTCAGTTATCTCAGCTAACTGCTGTTGCTCAGTCCTGAGAGGGATCTGTGCTAACTGTGGTAGCAGAAGCTGTTCACCAGTAGTGTTGTGAAATTCAGTGTAACAAAGTTACCCCGCCAAGACATATTCCCAGATGAAAACTGAGGATGCTCAAACTGCATGAGCGTGTGATTCAGGCTCCTCAGAGGCTGAGGCTTTCTGTGGTCCTGTGTCAAACCTAAAGAATTTGCTCAGGAGGATTTCATCTTGAGTCAGTGTTTACCTTTGTTTCCTGAAAATGCTGATTTAGCCTACTATGATAATGCAGAAAACATCCAGCATCTTGAATAATATGGCATAGATCATTCCCAGTGTATTACTTATAGAGCATCTAATCTCATGAGTAGGCTACTGACGACCTTGAGAGAGAAGGTTAAGAGGATTCTATGTAGGGATGCTTTATGTTTATAATGGGGAAGGTCATACTAACTTCTGTGTCTGCATATATGCATTGTCAGCATCTGCTTGCTGATCTGCTCCTCCTAGAAAAATAGGTCTACCATTTCTGTGAGAACTGTGTGACTTCCTGTATGCCAGTGTCTAGTCCTGCACTCCTTATTTATTGTGAAAGAAAGGACGGAGAGAAGGCAGAGGAATGAACTTTCATTTTTTCATGGGGAGGGTAGATTGAAAGAACAACTCTAAATTTTCTTTGCCTTGTACAAGACATTTCTGTGCTTTCAAAAATTAGTGTGCTACTTAGAAGTTTGAGTCTGGTAGAACAACATTGTCATGAAGTAAGGGCCAAGAGTCCCGCATGAGGTATACATAAAAGTTGGAAGAGCCCTACGGTGCTGCTGTGCAGATGTTTCACTGGGTTTCACAACATTTGAGGCAAGCCTGATCTGAAGTACTTTAGTAGGAACTAACAGAGCACTTTGAAGGCAGGGAGCTTAGTGGTAAACAGTGTGAAGAAGTTTACCTTCATGTAAGTTAGCTAACACACTAGTGGTTACTTATCTAAAATATTTTCTGTTTGGTTTTCATCACCTGTATTGGCAGCCTTCTCATCGAGGTAGAAGTGATGAGATGAACAGCAAAACCAATGATAATGTTTCCAGAACAAAATAAGGACAGAGAATGCAAATTATTACTGGCATCAATGGCTTTATAAAGCCATTATAGTTGACAAGAGAGCTCAATCACTAAATGGGCAAAATTGTGACCTATTAATTTGTTTCTAGACCTTTATTCTGATCTTTGCTACATTAAGATTATATGCCGTGTGGCACAGTTGTAGAATAATTTTCTTTAAGTTGATGTAAAAGAAGTCTGACTACAATCACTAAAGGAGCTACCTCAGAAGCATATTGTTGGGGCAACAAATGTGTATTGCCACAGCCCTGTGTACACTTTGCAATAAAAAACAAGGACTGCATTCTGCAAGGCTGTCAGTCTGCCACTTCTCATGAGCAACAAAGACACTTAAAAAAATAAACAGTGAATAGGGGACAGCGTGCTATTTGTCACTTGTGCTGGTTAGTAGTTGTAGATTATCACTTTTGCAATGCGTATAGAAATAGATGATTAATAACTTCATACAAATAGAAACTCTTATGAGTGTGCCAAGATATGGCCTTGAGTGATAAAATTCAGTATGTTGTTGAAATGCTTGCTCCCAGAAAGCAAAGACTCCTGTGGATATATTTTTTACTTTAAATACAAGAGCTTGTCACTGAATTTAAATAATGTTCACTATTGTTGTCATTCAATCAGAATTCTTTATATACTTCAAATATGAAGAAACGATGAAATTCAGCACTAGTACTTAAGTAAAAATCTGTTCAGGGATTTAGAGCTCTAGAAATATTATGGTGTATTCATTCTCATTAAATCCTAAGCTGAGTTTCTTGTCTTTCTACAAAAAGTGGACGTGGAGATGAAAATCTTGACAGTAATTTGAGCTACACCAAAAAGTAAAGGAAGTAATCAGATACACCTATGTTAATTATGTTTGCATAAAGCATACTGCTCTAGGTCTCTAAATTTGTATGAGATCCATGGAGGTGTACATTATTTTATCTTCCTAAAAACCGAGAAATAGCCAGAACTAGATGTTATTTTCAGTTAGGATTGCAAATGGGGTTTTTTTGCAGTACAAAAATGCAATGATACCATCAGGTCCTGGATGAAAGTTCAAGACAAGCTGCTCTTGTATGGGACAATAATAGCTACTCATACCTATCATTTTTTGCTGACTTTAACAGCATGTTCTGATTTTATGAAATAATTACATCAATTATAAAGTGGCATCAATAAATTTTAAAATCAAGTTTTTAAATCCTGTTGAATCCTACTGAAATATTCTCACAGTAGGCCTCAGGGTGTAGTATGAAGATGGATTTTGTAATGTGTATTGGAGCAAACTTCAAAGCCAAGGATTCCTACAAAGAATGTCTTCTCAACAGCTTGCTTTATTTATTAATTTAATTTTTAAGATACTCCAACAGGCAAATTGCAAGTACAGTACAATTATTGCTCTGGAGAGGAGACTTACAAACTTGTATGATGTGGTTATGAATTCTGAATCCATTTCCTGTAAATCACTAATGTGGGATTGACTGCGAAGGGAGAAGGGGATCCTACTGGGCTGGACGGCAACAGGCTAGGCAATGATAAGAAATGGCTAGAAGGACTGGGGACTGGTATGGGCCCTTGACCCATTGCCCAGCAGTGAGCCAGGGGTGCTGCAGCAACGTTGGAACCTGGCGGAGGTGAGCTGGTGGCTCCTGAAATAGTAGGAACCAACAAGGAAAAGCCCAAGATGCACCTCAAGGGAAATGAGGGGTGTTCCGCTACGAAGGTGATGAGGCCGGCGGCGCAGATGAAATGCCTCTATACAAATGCATGCAGCATGGGAAACAAGCAGGAGGAGTTGGAAGCTGTCATGCTGCTAGAAAGCTACGACCTGGTTGCCATTACAGAGACTTGGTGGGATGAATCCCACAACTGGAATGTAGGTATTGATGGCTACAGGCTGTTCAGAAGGGACAGGAGAGGAAGGAGGGGCGGAGGCATTGCCCTTTACCTCAAGAAATCATTACAGTGTGAAGAGCTGTCCCTGAAGAATAGCCGAGAGTTGAAAGCTTATGGGTAAGAATCCCATAAGCCCATAAGTCGAAAGCTTATGGGTAAGAATCAGAGAGAGAGGCAACAAAGGGAGCCTGGTGGCTGGTGTCTACTACAGGCCACCAGATCAAGAGGAGCTGATGGACGAAGCCTTCTTCCTCCAACTCCGAGAGGCTTCGTGCTCGCAGGCTCTCGTCCTGCTGGTGGACTTCAACCACCCCGACATCTGCTGGAAAACCAACATGGCAAGCTGTAGGCAATCCAGCAGGTTTCTCGAATGCATTGAGGACAACTTCCTAAGCCAGGTAATAGACACCCCTACCAGGGGATACTGGTCACCAATACAAGTGAGATCGTTGGAGGCATCAAGGTTGGAGGCAGCCTGG
>JMFS01100570.1:0-15735 GCA_000699545.1 Podiceps cristatus | reverse complement strand
TGCAAAATGTCCTTTATCGTTTAGCAGCAACTAGTAACATCACTGTACTGTCACCATTCTTCACATGCTAAATCTTAAACACATTAGCTGCTGGAGACAAAATTAGCTCCGTCCTGTCCAAAACCAGGACATCTACTTAACAAATGAGCTTCACCAAGAACAGGTTATGAATATTGTTTCATCTCCATTTCTTGAGCATTCAGACCCCATGTGTCTGTCTCCATTACTTCCATTGGAAGTGGAGTCACTGGCCTGGGGTCCGCTTTGTCCCTTCGCTTTGCTCTCCTCGCTGTCCAGCATTAGCATTCACCGTATCTCCAGGACGCTCGTTTGATATGTCCAGCGAAGAGTTGCCACCACTGGGCCGAGGCCCCACAAGTCAGCTAGCGCGGGAATCCTGGGAGGAGGATTCCTGTTGATTGAGCTCTGCTATGCCTCTTCTTAGCAAAGACTCTACTTGTACTTCTGGTTTCCCATGTTCCCAAACCACTCCAGAAGCTCCTTATTGTTCACCGACCTGCCAGCCATGGATTCTTTTTTTATTGTCTTCAGTTTTCCGTATCATTTTTCTGCCTTTCTTTGCTGCAATTCATATCAGTAACCATGACTTCTTTCCCTTTCACCACTCTTCCCATGTTACATTTTTATTTCTAACAGCCTGCTTCATTTTGCCACTAAATCAGTGTGGACTTCTAGGCAAAATTGTCTTCTTTCTTTGAGGTGAAATTATGACCTAATAAGCTCTCATTAAAGAACTTCCCATCTCCATTCACATTTTTTTAATAAAATTTCCCTCCAAATTAATTCCACTCATAATTTTCCCCAGCTTTGGGAAATGAGTCTTTTTAAAGCACCATGTGAGGGTGTGTGTCTATAGATACACGGAATTGGTTGAGACTGTTCTCTCTTTGCCTATATTAAATATAATCAGGTCATGATCATGGGTCCCTAGGCAACCACTAACTTCCAGCATGGTGATTAATTCATCTTTATCCATCATAACTAGTTCCAAAATAAATTACCTCATGTTGGGTGCAATACCTTTTCTGTTAGAAAATTACTGTCTCTAATGTGCAATAATGCTAACGATGTTTGACTCCTGGCTGCACCAGGTCTCTGGTGTACAGACGCACAGGGCTGTGATTTCTCTTTCTGTGTCTCACAGAGCGGTGGGTATGTGGCTGCTCATCCTCCTGCCTGAGCTGCCTGAAAGACCTGTAGAAAATCCCAACCAGTTCAGACTGTATGGGGATGTAAAGGAGAAAGAAGGGGAGAAGGCAGAGACCTTTCCCAGGCATGGTCCCCCGGGGGCTTCAGAGGGCTCCTGCATACCTTTAGCATGTGAGGTGTGCCAAGGTGGGATCCCAGACCTGCCTGCCTCTCTCTTCCCAGAGCCTTGCCTGGATTTTCCTGCCACTGATGGCCAGGATAGATATGACCTCCAGTCTGGAGCATACTTGATGGTGGAATTGCTGAGGGAAGAGGTAGTAGAACAGAAAGCAACTAGCTGAGCAACACCAGAGACCTCCAAGGCCAAGCACCAGTCCAGCTTGACAAATCAGTCAGCATCAATCTCGGAGACGAAAGCAGCTGCTGGTTTCCTCTGCACGTACCTTGTCATGAGGCAACCTGTGGAGACCTGTGTGTTGTCCTTGGAGGAAATGAAGGTCTGATCCTTCTAGTGGCGTCGTCTCCGTTGCTTTTTCTTTCCTCCCATCCTCCAGGGAGGAAAGAAAAGGAATGGAGACAGTGAGGGGCATGGAGTCTTGGTGCACGGGTACATTGCAATAATAGCCTGCTTTTCTGTGGCCTGTGGCCACCATGTTCATCCCAGGTCAAGAGGCATGAACCATTTACAACACAGTTGCACACTGGTGAGGGGCAAGCCAAGGTGTCTATCTGAAGGCTCTGCCCTCTTCTTGGGCTTCCTCCTTCCCCTGAAGTAAGCACTGGAGAGACCACAGAACAAAATGTGTTACAATTATTTCTTAGAGCAGAGCTGGGAGCTTGGGCTACCCCTTTACCCCAAGTGTCCCAGAATCTTGGATGAATACTCCTGCTGCCTTGCTTCTTTCCTGGCATGGCTACACATTTCATTCAAAGTGAGATCATTTCAGAGGGGAGACACAGCAATCAGAGGCGTAGTGTGGCAGGCGGATAAGCAAAGGAGAATTTGCCCCTGATAAAGTGCAGGTCTACCCACTAAACACTTCCATAGTCCCCACCACACTGCCATAGTCCCCACCGAACATGAGGACTGGTGCCGACACCGCCGGATGATCTGTCTCCAAGGGACGGGCAGGGAGACCTGGAGAGGGGTGCCTGAGTCAGGGAGCTGCGGCAGGACGAGGAGATGCAGTGGAGGCACCGCGCTCTCCTGCCTGGCACGGCGTGGCCAGTTCTATCCATTTCCCTCCAGCCTGCGACAGATCAAGCTGAAGCCCTTATCTATTGCTCGTTTAATAAATCTCCCTCCTCTGTTTTTTCATCTTCTGAGGAGGTTTGCACACAAAAGACACCAGTCCTGTGCTCAGCCTGCGAGATTACCAATAGGAACACAGTGACTGATCTCTGGCAGGGATGCTCATACATTATGATTTCCAGAGGACATGTTTGCAGGGCTGGCTAGGAACCAGGTGTGAGAGCAGCCAACCAGTCCCACTAGCCCAGGCAAAGGTGAAGAAGACAGTAACAAGAAGCTGGGGGACATGGGGTGAGCTTTCTAGTCTGTTCAAGGGCTGCTCTGTGAGACAGCGGAAAGACTTGGTGCAGAAGTCCACTGGATGCAGCTATCTGAGAGCTGAGGGGTGGGAAGTCCCAGGAGTCCCCAGTCCCATTTAACTTTATCTGGTGACCATGCACATTCCAGCATTTCCTATGGTTCCTGGTTCCTCAGCCGTTCTTTCCCACCTTCTCTTTTCTGTCCCGCCTCTCTGCCACAGTCCTGCCGCACTTCCCGAATTCCCTTGACTACTGAAATCTTTCCCATGACCTCTTTACAGTCTTTCCTTCCCACACACTTCTCTTGAAGGAGTAATTGGGATCTGAGCACCACTGAGTACAAAGAAGACCATGCCACAGTCCAGAACAGAACTCTGTGGGGCATTCAGCACAGTTTTGGCATACTTATTCTCAGGGCAATGAGCACCATCAGGAGCCGATGTAAACTTTAATGAGGAGTTAAGGGGCAGGAAAAAGAGGAAAAGTAGTTAAAGCATTTGCAATGTATTAAGTAAGTCTTCCCTTGTAACAGCATCTCTTACTCACTTTTCTTAAGCGATAGAAAACCGTAATGGAGAAAGGTCCCTTGTCTGAGAGCCTCTGTGATGTTATTAAGGCAAGTAATAACTGTGCTTTCTGGGGTGTGGGAATAAATCAATCGAATGATACTAAGCTAAGGTGCTGTCATTGTTGGAATTTGATTCTGCTTTCTAGAAGGAAAAACAAGGCTCAAAATACATTAACATGGCCAAAAAGAACAGCAAAACAGAAAATATGCCTCTGGTGAGAGATCAAATTGCAAGTCGGTGTTGGAGGAACACAGCTTCAGCACATTCAACGATACATTCTTCTGAGACCCAGCAAGCTTACTTCACGCATGAAGCTGCTTAACCCTTCCAGTGGCCTCGTCAGTTGAGTGCTGCCAGCAACACTGCAAAGGATGCAATTACGCCCAGGTAAGCCAGGCTCTTGCTACACAGGGAAGGAAATAAGGAAAAGATAAGAGGGAGAGGAATTAGGGTGGGGGGAGCAAAACACAGGGAAGAGAGAAGGGCCCTACAAAGCTGTGTTCCCAGCATTTTCAAGGCTTGGTTCATTTACGCAGGGGGAGTATTGAACTCATTATTTCCGTCAAGGTTTCTCAGGAGTTGGATGATGGAAGGATGGATTCCTTCATCCCAGCAGTGGGAGACCAAAATGGCAGAGGACATTTCTTATAGTCCATCATTATCTTGATGGATCATTTCCTTACATTTCTCTTAAAGGACTCTAAACCCACCAACAGATGTTTGGATTTACTCCAACAACTCAGCCCTGCCCATGGCATGCCAAGGTCTGTCCATTTGTTTCCAGTTCTGGTTTTCTTGGTTTGCCCTCTGCGATCTCAGAGGAGAGCTCTGTTAGACTTTTGACAGCTCAGAACTTCACACAGCCTCCCTTTACCCAGGAAAATCCCGGTCTTGTCCTAAGTTGTTACTGTAAGTCTGCAGACAGGGACTGAAGTAGGCCAAACCTAAACAGAGCCAAGGGATGCTCCATATAGGATGCCTCACCGAGGCTGTCATTCACACTGCAAAGCGAAGCTTTTGACTGGGATGCCTCACCGAGGCTGTCATTCACACTGCGAAGTGAAGCTTTTGACTACTGAGGAATATCATAATTCAACATATCCTGAGCCCTTTCCTCACTTCATCTGTAAATATTTGCATGAGGACTCAGCTAGCTTTGAGATCTCTTCCAAGGTGTAAGTTCCAGCACACCTAAAGTCAGAGGTGGCCTGGTCAGAGCTTCCTCTAACCAAATCTGTCCCAGTGCTGATCATACTGTGAAGGACACTCTCTATAGTCAAATTAAAGCCTGTTTGCTTGACAGAACGTGTGCGCAGTGGA
Source organism: Podiceps cristatus (assembly GCA_000699545.1). NCBI lineage: Eukaryota > Metazoa > Chordata > Aves > Podicipediformes > Podicipedidae > Podiceps > Podiceps cristatus. The sequence goes on along the minus strand of JMFS01100570.1, from coordinate 11,125 downwards.
CACTTTTATTGTTTGCAGTGTAAGGAAACTGGCTGAGAGACCTCTGAACAGCAAAGGTATTGCTCCCACAAGAGAAGCTATCGGTACTTTTCTGTCTGGGCAGCAGCCTGAACCAGGTTTACAAATGAAAGCAGGGAGGAGGAGACGGGGTCTGCTCTGAATGGAGAGAGGGGAGGTGGAGGAGCGGAGCCGTGCAGGGTGCAGGTCCAGCTCGGAAGAGTGGCTGTCGCGCGGGCTGCTGCCCAGCTCTCGTGGCTGATGCATGTCTCGGGGACCCTGGGCAAGGAATCCCAGAGGAGAGAGTCAGGTCTGCTGTCAGGTCTGTTGTAGGATTGTTTTACATTTTCTCATGGTTTCATACCTTCATGGAGAGAGTCAGGTCTGCTGTCAGGTCTGTTCTAGGATTGTTTTACATTTTCTCGTGGTTTCATACCTTCACTCCACATTTTGCAGTTACAAACTTGACCTGATGCCCAGGGTAAACACCAGACTATCCTCCTTTCTGCCTCTTCAGAGCAACTTGTCTGGACTCCCATTGTCAGCGAGGAGTGATGGTGTTTCTGGGAGCATCTCAGCTGCATTTCTTCAGTCTTCTCTCATAGCAGGAGATTCCCTGTGCCCTAGAAATACCAATTTCTCTCCATCAATGGTAAAGGCAACCAAGGCGATAAGCTCTGGGGAGCAGGAGAAGATGGGATGAATCTACTTTGCACAGAGCTATGTTTGGACAGATGAAACCCAGTCAATTATTTCCACTTTTAAACATGCCAGGCTCTGGGGGCAAATCTAGGTAAAGCTGAACAATGTTGGATCTCCTTGAAGATGATGGCTTCAAAGCTAACCGTTCATGCAGGCACACCTCAGGGTTATGTACCAAGGGGACAAGGAGCAGGAGAAAAATATATCCTGCTCCAGAGGGAGCAGAGAGATGCCTCACTGCACCGGCCAGCCCTGATCAGCGTCAGCAGTCAGCTGGGCACCGCACGCACAGTCTTTGATCAGGTTTGGGCTGGCAAGTGCACAGGGTTGCTGGATATTTCCCATTCTACTTCTAACTTCTGGAGGCGGGTTTGGAAGAAGCTTCTTGCCCAGGTTAACCACTGCAGAAAGAGACAGAGTCTCTGTGTATGCTGCATGCTGAGGCCAGACATCTAGGGCCAAGTGTCAGCCCTGGAGCGTCTCTGAGTTTCAGGGCCTTCTTCAGGGAATGATCTGCCTGCACTGAGAGCTGCCTGCTGAAACAGGCAGGAGTGGGGAGCAACCCTTCCCGAAGGGTTAAGCTGAGCTGTTCAGAAGATGAGTTAAGTTACTTCACATCATCTAAGCCTCTCTAATGAAACCTCCTCTTCCCGTTTGGAGGTAATCTTCCTTTGATCAAACCCTCTTCTCTTCTGATGAGAGCACAGTGCAGTAATCAAGAAGCTAATCTGAGCCATAGCAGCCTCCCAGACCCCTCATTACCCAGAGCATGACGTTCCCGGTGGCTGCTTCCTCGCCCTCCCTCTCCTCCTCAGTCTGTGCCAGGCATCTACGCCTGCACTCCTGCTCCAGCCTTCCAGCCCTCCTCACGCAAGCCAGCCCTGCAGAAACCCCGGCACGTGGCTGCACCGGGGCAGGCGTTGTGCTTGGCTGCTCTTGCAGGGCAGGTGGGCTCCTGAAACAGGGGCCCTGAGCCAGCCGGAGTGGAGAGGTAGATCTGCCCACACCTTTTCCTTGCAGTGAATTGTCTCCAAAGACCAGAAGAGCTTTTAAACTCCAAATCCAGGTTTTATTAGAATACAAACTTGAATAACTACATTTCTGAGAGAGGACGAACTCAGAGTGATTAGGCCAGATGGAAAAGAAATAAAAAAGCTTATAAACAACTCTTTCACTTCCCACTGTGTCCCCATGGATGGGTCTTCTCCTCTGGCTTGTTTTTGTCTAGCTCAGTGGCTTTCTGAGTTGCAACAGACTCTTACTGAGTCCCGTTTCATCTCCAGCACATCTTTTCCTTTCGATTGCCTCACCAAGACACTTATCCCAGACAGGAAAATGCCATCCCACTGCATGGAAGGTTTCACTGTGTAGGATCAGGGAAGTCACTTGGAAAGGACCACCCACCATAGCTGCTCTAATACTGACGTGAATTACAGCCTACAGCTGGGGGAAGCGTCATCTTCCTTTCCTTTCCTTTCCTTTCCTTTCCTTTCCTTTCCTTTCCTTTCCTTTCCTTTCCTTTCCTTTCCTTTCCTTTCCTTTCCTTTCCTTTCCTTTCCTTTCCTTTCCTTTCCTTTCCTTTCCTTTCCTTTCCTTTCCTTTCCTTTCCTTTCCTTTCCTTTCCTTTCCTTTCCTTTCCTTTCCTTTCCTTTCCTTTCCTTTCCTTTCCTTTCCTTTCCTTTCCTTTCCTTTCCTTTCCTTTCCTTTCCTTTCCTTTCCTTTCCTTTCCTTTCCTTTCCTTTCCTTTCCTTTCCTTTCCTTTCCTTTCCTTTCCTTTCCTTTCTTTCCTTTCCTCTCCTCTCCTCTCCTCTCCTCTCCTCTCCTCTCCTCTCCTCCCACGAAGGAAGGACAGAAGTGATTTTGTGGGAATACACCTGGGAACACAGCAGGAGGCTCTGACCCTGACTTGCTTCTTGCGTTTACTAGGACTGCTGGATAACAAGACCTGTTGTCCAGACATGATGCATAGGCCACAGGGATTTATGCCCATCCTTCTTGAGCAGCCGGTTCTGACTCTTGGCATGTCAGAGCATCTTACAAACACTAAGCAGCACTTAAGATGATGAACTAGCTGCTTTTCTCCCAGCGTGATATGCATACACTTGTTATCCCACATGCTTTCATCCTCGGGTACGCACTTACCATTTAATAGGCAGAGGTGTGGGACTTAGATGCTTGAAAATGCAAATTCAGGTCTGAACATCCAAGAAGAAACATAGAAGCAAATTCTCAAATGGTTGAGTCCCCAGAATGCTCTTTGCACTGAGAAAGAGAGAGGCACTTGAGCCTTTCTGAGCACCAGAGCGCTGCGCTCTGCTCAGCAAGAAGATGCAGCTCTGCAGAGCAGAGTGGCAGGTGCTGATTAGCTATAGCCAGAAACATCATCACTCATTTCCAAAGGTGGGGAGGCCGGGGGGACCGCAGTGAGTATGTCCCAGGGCTGCCTGTTCTCAGGCAATGCAGCTTAATTTCACAGGGGCAGGTTGCCGGAGGATTGCCACAGCCAGGCACAGATGTGTTCCTCATCTCCTGGGTCTAAAGCTTTTGGGGGCTGCAGTATTCAGTTCTCTGGGATGAGGTGAAATTCCCAAAGGAGTCCCTGTCCTGGTTTTCTTCATGTTGGAGTCGGGGAGCGAGGCGTCTGGTGAAGCCATGTGCGACTGTACCACAGGGGTAGGAAGATCTCCCTCTGCCAGCAGCAAGCAATGAGGAAAGTGGCTGATCTCTGCCCTGCTTTTAGGCATAATTTTCCATTTGGATTTCTCCTGCTGTTTCCCCTGGAGCCCTCAGCCTGGTTTATTCCTTCTCATGAGCATTAGACAAGAAGGAACATCCCTGAGTGCGTGGTGCTGTGTCCCTCAGCAGATTTCTGCATTTCCTTTGGGAAGAGGCAGCCTGCGTCCGTGTCCTACCTGAGCAGTCTTCACTCTGTCTTTATTCCTGTTGGACCCAATGTGGGCATGACCACAGAGCCAACATCCCAGCCTCTGGTGCAAGCTATGCTGTGAGAATCTCATATGGATCCAGACCTGAAGGGCAGCTGGACTGGGAAGCCTGAGTTTGGCAGTCCTGACAACCACACCTGCAAATTAAGGCCATTCAGCAGCATCTGGGTCCTGCCGAGGCTCTGCAGGACTTGACATCCATGTGATAAAATGCAAATATTAGTCAAGGAAAGCTCTGAAATCTCTGGGAAAACTAACTATTAAATTCAGGTACCCAGGATGGCTGTTCAGTTGATCTGTGGGTTTACCTTCAGTGTATTTATTGTGTTCTCTTCCCTCAAAGGGGAAATTTCTCCTGGGGATCTTTCCTCAGCCTGGTGCTGCCTGTTATTGATCTGCAAGAGAATCGTAATAATAAAAAAGGTAATTGCTGGTAAAATCTGCAGAGCAGGAAATGAACGGCCGCACACCACCAGTGCTTCGTGGCAGCCAAGCCTGAGCCACGCCAAGCCCTGTGCCCGGGGATCTGGGTTGTCACCACGGTTGGGCCAGGGGCCAAGCAGCAGAAAGCAGAGCTGCACGGGGAACCCAGCAAGCATGGCAAGTGGTTCACAGTCCTTGCAACAGGCTGGAGCACCAGGCTGGATGGGGAGGGCAGTGCTGTTGGACACTCAGCCACCGATTCTGTAAGCACTTTTAAACGAGTGTGCTGGGCTCAGGAAAAGCCACTGACTCATCCAGTTCAACTGAGACACTCTGAGAGAAGGTAAAAAAGAGACATGATCATAGGTGCGTTCCTGAGGAAGAGATTTCCAAGAGCAAGATGCTTTAAATCAGGAGGAAAAGTCAGAACAAGACCCGACGGCTGTAATGTGGAGCTTGAAGGAACAAGCTGAAGACGAGGAGTAAATTTATAACACTGGGGGGAATTGACCATTGGGACGGGTTGCCAATGGGCGCAATAAATTTCACATTAATTAGCATTCGTAAATCAAGCCTGCACATCTCAGAAACGTCTGCTTTTTCTCTTCAGCTTGGGTGAAATCTAGGTGCAACATTGCGACTGAATCCTCAGTAATGAGCCGCTCAGAAAGTCCCTCAAGCACGCCAAGGTGTGTCACCTCTCTCGATGCTGTGTCCCGCTGGGCTGCACAGGAGCCTGCCCCTTCCTAAGGCTTTTCAAGTCTCAGATATTCATTAACACTTCATGAAATGTAATAGCTTTGGGACTTCCAAGGAAAAACACCATCTGGCGACCCTTAGGAAGGGTCCACCACGACCATGCTGCTGCTCAGCAGCTCAGGGCTGAGCAGAACGAACACTCCTCTGCTCGCGAAGGGTGGTTGGTGCTTCCTGGGTCTGGATCCACCTGCACTTGAAGATGGTGTAGCCACATACTGCTGCTAAATGATGGATGTCTGCCATCCTCCCATGTGGGGCTGACCCTGCCTCCACCCTCCCTCCAGCACACCTTGAATCAGAGTCATCGAATCGTTCAGGTTGGAAGAGACCTTTAAGATCATCATGTCCAACAGGTTCACTTGGCCGGGACAGCAACCCGAGCTGGGAATGGATCTGGCTGAAAGCTATCTCAGCCTTCCCTTCCAGTGGGAATACGGCTCTTCCCTTCTGCACAGGGGCTAACAATGTTTCCAGAGAAAAAACAGGGATGGCTGTAGGACTCCCCTGGGGACTGAGAATCTTCCCTCTTAAAAAAGTGGGGGAAAAAAGTGCAAAAGTTTTGTGTCTTTCTCTAACACCCCTCCCCAGCCCAGGCTGGTCAGATGTGATGCTGTGCTTTGCTTGCCCAGCCCTCCCGGGTGACACTCGGGAGAAGGGGGACATTTCCTTGTGGAGGCCCTATTTCCAGCACAAGAAATCAGTGGCAAAGTGAGTCACGAGTGGATCAAGCACTCCTGGGGAAGACGTGATTTGCACTAAGAAGGGAGCACGGGGCCTCTGTCCACCTCAGGAAACAGGAGTGCTGGGCAAGGGAATACGGGGACAGCTGCTGCAAAATATATCTGTCCAAATAAATGACCAGGATCACGGATTATTTCTGGGTTTCTCTGCCTGGATGGAGGTATCAGGCTAATAACTCCATGGCTCAGCACATGCTCCCACAGGACAGAGCGGCTCTACACTGTGCAGGATGACAACATGATAGAGCGTAGGTGCATCGCTGTGGACCCACGCCTGCAGCCTGTGATTAAAGTCAAGGCATAGCACACAAATCAAAGGTTTTCTTCCAGAGGGGAACAGCAAGAGCTGGCCTAAAATTGCAGCCATGGCCCAGCAGGACATCAGTTTTCCACTGCGGGAGAGTACAGCCTCATTGCTCCTCCTCTGCTCCTTACATACGCGTCGTGGCAGGGCGAGCCAGCATTGCTGCTCTGCAGGATGGAGACCTAATGTGCCGAGACTGATGCTGTTGGAGATGCCTGCTAAAGCTGGAGAGTCTCATCACTTTCCACAGGCTTGAACCCCTCCAGGTTCTGCTGGGGACAATTGGGAAGGTTTGTCCTTGGGCTACTGGGGTCCAAGTGCCCCCTGCCACCACCTGCAAGAGCTAAGGTAGTATTTGGGGTGGCAATCAGAGGATGTGAAACAGACACAGACTAAAGCTGTAGAGTAATAAAGAGGGCAGGAAACTTACCTTCTGCCAAAAGTTTTGTAAGTCTTGAAGAGAAGGATGATTTAAGGTGTCTTGTGTCACCTGGATCCCGATTAGTCATTCTGGGACCTTATCCAGGTCTGTATTCCTGGTTATTCAGGTGAGCACCTCCTTTGCGAGGATGGCAGTTACTACGCAGGGCACAACACAGTAAGCATGCTCCATCTTCTCCCCTTCAGGGATGTGAGAATAAACCCAGGGAACCTGGATCATCCCGCACAGCCACAGCTTTGCAGAGAGCAGAGCGGGAGCACAGGGAGGTGCTGACAGCTTGAGAAAGGCCTGGCTTCTCAGCACCTTGCGTGGGGGATGCAAAAATTATCAAAAAAAGAAGTCTTTGTCTTGAGAGGACTGGATGTGGGGATGCAAATGTAACTCGCAGAGCAAAATGCTGCCAACTTCATGGAGGAGATCAGAAATCCTATGTGCTGTGGGGTTTCATCCAGGTGCTTCAAAAAGGATCTCACCTGCATGGACACCTCTAGGTTTCTACTGTCTTTTTGTAAACTATGATTAAAAAAGGAGGAAAAATGCATCCCAAAACCACCTACCACTTGGTTCATTTTCTGAGGACTGCTGCACAACCTGCATTTCTCTGTTAGGGTTTTCTTCTTGGCTTCTGCAAGCTGGGCTCGTGCATCAGTGGTCAGACTCACTTTGCATTGCCTGTAATGTAAGGGCTGCTGTCTGAGCAAGCTGCCTCGATTCTTTTTTTCAGACACAGTCTTTCCAACAGATTTCAGCTGTCAGTTTGGAAACGAGAGGGAGATGTCACTGCTCACCCTCTGCCATGAGTCCAAGGCAAGGCAAGGGTGTTGCTGATGGTGGAGTGAAATTATAACTGTGGAGCTATAAAAGCAAAGAAAATGGTGCAAATGTCCTTGCCAAGGCTTTGGATTAAGCTTTTGAAATAATGCTGCGTGTTTGCTTTGGAGGGAACACCCCAAAACAACAGCGAAAAGAAGGAACTTAAAACAACGGGGACAAAATCCCCTGAAAAAGTGCTCCAAAGAGTTCTATCTAGGCTTAGGAGGAGCATTAAAATTTGTGAAAAGAGGACATGTTTCTGCTGGCATTTATTGTCCGAAGAGTATAATTTAAAGATTCTTGCTAGAATGAGAAATAAAATCTAGAGATAACATAATGAAAAGCCAGACAATCACACAGCCTTACCCTGAGAATCAGGCAGCAAAGGATCAATCAGATTTCAGCCCTTCACATAAAAGAAGTGGGTTCTGCCTTTTATTAAGCTGATGCAGCGAAAATAAGACCTCAGGCAAAATGCTGCTCTCCATTGTACCAGGGAAAGTCCAGAGGGCTCCAGTGAATCAGAGAAGCAGCAGCAGCAGCTAATCCCCAGGAGAAGGCTGGGCAGGATGGCACCACATAAACGCTCTCCAAAGAGCCTTCTGGGTCTGATTCCTGGGTCTGCAGTGGATGGTCAGGTACAAAACACCCCGGATAACAAACTAACCGTGAGCCAGCAACGTGTCCCCACGGCCAGGAAGGCCAATGGCATCCCGGGGCGCGTGAGGAAGAGTGTGGCCAGCAGGTCGAGGGCGGTTCTCCTCCCTCTCTGCTCTGCCCTAGCAGGGCCCCGGCTGGAGTCCTGTGTCCAGTTCTGGGCTCCCCAGCTCAAGGACGAGGAGCTCCTGGAGAGAGTCCAGCGGAGGGTAGGGAGATGCTGAGGGGACGGGAGCGTCTCTGCTGTGGGGGAAGGCCGAGGGAGCCGGGGCTGTTCAGCCCGAGGGAGAGAAGGCTGAGGGGGCACCTTACCAACACTTACAAATATCTCAAGGGCGGGTGTCAGGAGGACGGGCCCAGGCTCTTTTCCGTGGTGCCCAGCGACAGCACAAGGGGCAACGGGCACAAAGTGGAACAGGAAGGTCGGTCTGAACAAGAGTAAAAACTTCTTTACTGTGAGAGTGACAGAGCATGGGAACAGGCTGCCCAGGGAGGTGTGGGGTCTCCTGCTCTGGATATGTTCAAACCCGCCTGGACACAGCCCCGTGCGACCTGCGCTGGGTGACCCTGCTCTGGCAGGGGCTGGGCTGGGTGATCTCCAGAGGTCCATCCTGACCCTGCCGTTCTGTGAATCCCTGCACCCCCAGGGAAATTTGCTCCTCTGCAGCAGGGTTTGAATACACTTTCTACTTGGTTTTCCTCTCGTTCCCACGAGACAGAGTGGCAGACCACAGCAATCCCACCAGAATCCACAGAGAGATGGAAGTTCTCCCTCCCCCACCCAATGTTGGATGGATGCAAGGACAAAGTGTCAACACCACCAGCCCTTCAGGAAGCTATTAAAGGAAGCTTTCATTCCACAGGGCTTAATTCTGTTGAATGAAACACTCCACAAATACAGCACCACCCAAATGAATAAGAGGCAGAGCTTAGCGCTGTGCACACTCTGCATCTCAGGTTTGATATTTCATTAGCAGCTGGCAGTTACTCTCCTGCTGAGAGAGGCTACGGATCACTAGGAATAAATGGTCACACACAGACTTTCTACTCATGCCGTTCAAGGCATAGAGCAGAAACCAAGGAAACTGACACCTCTGCCCACCAGTGACACGGGACTTTGCAACGACTGTGAGAGTCTCAGGAAATTGCATTACACCTCCCAAGATTCAAGAAGCTGATCCCCCAGGTAGGACCACATCACAGCAGGGGATGCAGACAGGACAAGACAAGAACAGATGGGATGTGACAGAGCAGCATGACCTTCACGGAGAGCCAGAGAGGGGCCAGAACAGCTCTGAGACCCCAAACACACTGAGCAACCAGACTCGACAGTGGTTCCTTTCCCAAAGCAGAGGACAGGCCTTCAAAGGGAAAAAACCACTCACAACATTCACCTTTTTCTCTCTTCACTGATTTTCCATGACATTGGAAATGCTAAAGGATGACTTTTTGCTTTTCTTGGTGCAAAATTTTGATCAGCTATTTCAGAAAGATGCTGTTGCACTGCAGGGAAACAGCAAAGTTCAGGCTCTGTTGCAATTACTATCCTTTCTGGGATGTGCCCTTTGTAGACCCACCAGAAGGGGCTTTCTCTCTCTGTGCACATGACTGGAGTCCCTCATGCAGCTCGCATGAGGTGAGATGATTGAGTGGGGACGGTGAGGAAACAGACACATAGATGGACACAGACATATTTCCAGGGCTTCTTTTCCATGCAAAGTGCGTGCTTCCACCAAAATAACAAACTGGATTTTCCATTGAAAGTATTTGCATGCAGAAATACTTGATGGTGGCAGCCTGTGGCACTCAACAGAGACACCAAGGGGTCTGCCTGCTCCGCCGTGACCGTCTGCCAACGGCCCTTGCACAGAGGGGTGTGATTTCGGCCACTGAAGTGTCCTGTGCTTTGCAAATACATGCACAGTTGTCCTAACAAATTTCTTCAGTGTGAGTTTTGGAGGTCAGGTGTCCCTAACAACACCAAAGCGTGCCCAGCAGCACTCTAGGAAGCTGCTGCTGTTCTTAAACTCTTTTAAACTCTCCTTCTTTTCAGAAGAAAACAGCTCCAAGCTGCAGACGCTCCCCATCAGGGTGCCCTGTCTTTGGAGGCCGCGCAGACTGACAGGCTAATGCAGAGCACACTACACCAGTGTGGCACAATTATCTCGCGCCACGGTTTCAGGAGGTGCCTTCAGCTGCCCCCGGCTGAGGTTCTCTGGCGGCGGCTGGGGCTTCCTCTGCCAGGGCTCCTGGGGGACCTCGTATGTCTGACATAGGCACAAGGAGCGTGGTGATGGGGTGGCAGCTAAACCCCTGGGGTGGAGGGGGGAGATGCAGAAGGGATTGCAGAGAGATGGTTACAGGCTGGTCCGGGCGATGACAGCCTGTCAGTGCACTCAGGGCCCTGACCCACCTCTGGTGCATGTCCTTCCGGCACGAACTTCTGAACAAGTGACAATAAGAAGACAGTTGTGCAAGACAACCCAAAATACAGCTTCCTGTCATCGCTTGCTCTTTGACTCATCTCTGGCACTGACTAACAAATATGGAGAACATTAAGTTATGGGAAAACTGGAATACTAACTTTGCTGTAGGTGTTTAAACTCCACTAGTCCACAAAGATAGGTGGTGATGTTTGTAATAAAAGGTTTACCATAATTTTTCAGAACATTTAGTGAACATGCTGCTCACTCAGAAAGAACTCTGCTCTACATTTCCATAAGAACAGTCACAAAACAATGGAAAACAATTTAAAGCAGGAGTGGCTTCTGATGGGCTACTGCTGAATGGCCATTTTTCAACTGAAAGTAGCAGCATTTTAAAAGTTGATTCAGTTTTTCTGAACCTGAAACCATAAATGTTTTACAGTTCGGTAAGGCTCCTCATCTGAGTTCGTGAAAGCACTTGAGGGACCTACTGGTCCATGGGGTAGTTTCTAGGGCTTCAGTGAGGTTACCGAGATGAGTGAACTCCCACTGGGTATGAAATCCCCCCTGAGAACCACTGCCCGGAGTGGGACCCCTGGAGACCTCAGTCACTGTCCTGGTTTGTCCAGGATGGAGCTAATTTTGTCTCCAGCAGCTACCGTGTTTTGGATTCACTGTGTGAAGAATGGTGATAATACACTGATGTTGTTGGTTGCTCCTAAGCGATGAAGCATGTCTTCCAGCTTCCCAGGTTTTGCCATACCATAGACGGCATGCCCAGTAGAAGTGGGGGTCAGCCAGGGGGCCATTTCCCTTTTTTATTGTTTCTGGTTTTTTCATTCATTCATTCAGGCCTGTTCATTCAGCTGTCTCTTCCCTCTCTCTGTCTCTCTGGAATTGGCTGTTCTAGGATGGCT
>KL280109.1:2630-46869 GCA_000699545.1 Podiceps cristatus | reverse complement strand
CCCCCCCCCTTCCCCCAAGCCCCCCGGGGAATGCGGGCACACAAACAGCCCTCCCCACCAAACCCCCAAACCCTCCGCAAAGGAACCCCTTAAAATCCTCATTACGGAATAAGTAAATAAAAAGCTACAGAGACTTTTCAGGAGCTTGCCAGCCTCGGGGAAGAAAACAGTCCCAACCTTCAAGATTCTCAGGCTTTGTTTTGACCGAGTAAAGGAGTGTCCCTGGAATGTAAAGGTAGATAATATCTAGTCAACCATTTGTGACTCCCGCTGTCCCTTTTAGGCTGGTATTTAATACAGCAGATGAAAGCTAGAGATCCTTTTATCAGGGAAATTTCATATCACCCTACTTTTCATTAGAAAACCTTTCGCAGCTAGTCTGGCTAACTCATGCCGTTTCATTGCAGTGTGAGGAAATTTCCAGCTAATTCCTTCAAAATTAATATCATCTCATTTAAAAGTTAGAAATCACACACACACACAAAAAAAAAAAAAAAACACACAAGCTGAAACCTCCAGATCAAACTTGTGTTATGACAAGACTTAAGCCAGTTATAATACGGGCTAGGTCTTTAAAGCAGCAAGAAAAAAAAAAAAATTACAGTGACACAGTTCTATAGACACTTTGGCTTTAGCCTGGCTTTCCATGATGCCTGTGGGTATATCTACATGTACACATTGTATCTGTCCTCTTGGCCCTTTCCCTGGCTCTCAATTGCTCAGTCAGGGTAACAAAACAGGCTTTGTGCACACAATCTGGAGCTCAAGAAACTTGTTGTGGAGGGGGTTATCCACATATTTATTCGCATATACGGAAGAGAGCGGGGTGGGAGGGTGTCTTTTTGTCCTACTTACTATATCCTAAAGCACAATATACATTTTACGTAGCGCACTGAATTTTACATTGCTAGCTTATACTTTAATTGTCCTGAACTTCCAGGTAAGGTTATTCTTTGCTGTTGAACAAATGCTGAATTTCTCCCCAGAGGTGGTTGCAACGAGTAGTGATTCTCTATCTTTTTCTCACTCACACAGTTTTGAAGATTTACAGGCATGAATATCATCACGTTAACATAAAATGATATTATTATTGCCAAAAAACAAGGCAGTTAAGTGCAGAGACAGTGAGGAATGCAGGCGGCTTACTTGGATTCAAAGGAAACATGAAGCTCCTTAAAGCAGCCCATTGTTTTTAATTTTACTAGTAGTGATGCTTCAAAAGCTGCTGTGTTTGCTGCCTTTACGTGAGTTGGAGCAAGAGGTTAGGGTACATTCTGCCTCTTCAAGTGCTAGTGATCGAACAGCCAACTTTTATTATCCTTAGCACTGAAAATGGCTTTATTGCTGAGGAGGTATGAAACTACCAATTGTCCTGGTATCATACCCCCTAAAGCATTGCAGATCCCTCAAATGCTTGTCAAGGTGACAGATCACTTTTACCCTCAACCGTGCAGGCACATGAGCGAAGCTCATACACAGCATGTGCAATATGATGCGGTGCAGAGCAAAATTTAGTGCTTAAACTTGCTATGAGAAAAATAAAACACAGAAGAAAATTAAATAATTGCTACTAACTTGTCAATATTTTAAAACATTTTTCTAGACTGTAGTATTAGAAATATTATGAGATATCACATATTACTACATTGTTAGAACTACTTGTGTCTTGATTTATTTAAAAAAAAAAATCTAGTACAGATGGAAGAGAGATACAGTAGCTGGGTAGTTAAGAAGAAAGGTAACCAAGGAAAACATTTTCCACAGATTGGTCCAAGGTCTGCTTGAATCTCAAGTCGGGTCATCTAATAGTCTTACGTAGCTATCCAAATGAAAATAACCCCTTACCTCTGCCCCCTCGTAGACATGCGAGGACAGAAGTTGCAGACTACGCTTTGCTGATCGCATACATAGTGTATGCCCATGATTGCATCTTGAAGATACCTATCATGATGGTTTCTACAAGCCTGTCCCTTCTGGAGTAGAGTAAGCAACACAGACCAAAGACCCAGAAAGATTAGATGAGAAATTCTACTAATTAATGAGCCCTGCAGGCCAAACATCATTTCTTCTGCTCTTTGGGGCATTTACAAGGTCAGCTGTTTGGTTTTTTTTGGGTTTTTTTGTGGTTTTGTTTGGTTTGGTTAGTTGATTGGTTTGTGGGTTTTTTGTTTGTTTTTTGTTTTGGTTCGGTTTTGTTTGGTTGTTTGTTATTTGGGGTTTTTTTGTTTTTTGTTTTCCCCCAGCATCAGGTCAGACTCATTCATCTGTCGACATATACAGGATTTGTAAGACAACAGCAGCCACGTAAAATTCATTTGTCCTCACTATCAAGCCAAACAACACAGTATATTTTGTCCGATTCCCACAGTAAGGGAAGAACTGTTCAGGCCAATTCAGCTTCATCAAAATATGCTTCTCTCATGTTAACTTGCTATGGAGAAGCAACAGTTTAGAAATATGAACACAACATTTCCTGTTTAAGAAAATATTCTGGAATGTAACTTCAAATATTCTGGAACATAGCTCTGTTCCCCCATCCCGCTCTGCTGTCTTTCTGATGATGGCTTTTCTGAGCATCACATGGCACAGTTTGCTTCCATCTGCCAGGGAAGTTTCCCAAAAAGTATACCAACTTCAAGAAATGAAGACTCTGAATAGAAGACACGTTCAGATAAAATTCAGAAAAACTGTCAGCTTACCTCATCTGTTTCTGTAGCAATATGTGCAGTGTTATTATCCAATGGCCTCTTTGGTAACCAACTTGTCCCACCTCCCATCTGCTCTTCTTGCTGGCCTCCTGCCACTTCAGCCTCAGTCCTTTCCTGTCTTCAAGATGTCATTCAACTTCACTTGGTCCCCTACCCATTTGTTTCTCTTTCCAAGTGAGATCAAGCATTCATCTTTCTATGTCTCTCGCTCCAGCCTTTAACTTCTGCTCCATCTTTTTAGTAAGTGTCTATGTTTCTGCTCCATTTATCATAGTTGGCAGTATGCACTATGCAGGTGTCAAGGAAACCAAGAGAGAGTTCACTATTCATGATGTTGCCTTTTCAGCCTTCTTGTGGCTTGCCATTGAGTGTCAGCTCCTTAACACTAAGCTATATGTTGAAAAGAATGTGTATCAGTTAAAGACAAATTACTTTAAGCCAATACAAGGGCACATAAAGAAACAAGGCTGCTTTGAGTTAGACTTTTTCAGCCCCGCTCTGATCTCTTTCTAGATTATTTTTGCTTGTATTTGCTCATTACCTGACTTTTGATGTCATCTCTACAGCAGTTTTCCTCACTGGCTAAAAATAAGCATGCAAGCCATTGCACGATGCTGGATATAATACGCACGTAGACCCCTGTAAATGTGAATGCCTAATGCTTGACTTTAGTAAGTGCTTCCTTTTCACATCAATAACAGACTGTAACTGTATAAATGTAATCCAGCTCAGAAAAAGGCATGTCTTGGACTCAGCAGGACAGAAGTCTAAAGTAAATCAGAAACACCTAGCTGTCTTTCTGCAAAGATCAAGAGCAAAAGTCCACCCATCCCCTCCACTGTCTGGAGCAGAGCAGAGGCAGAGCCTTCCCTCAGGCTGAGTGCAGGAGACCCGTGTGCCCACTACCAGTCAAGACCCATTGTTTTTAAGGACAACAATCAATTCCACAAACATACCATGAACGGCAAGCCACATTCATATCCTAGAAAACTAAACTTCCCCATACGTACAATGCTTCAACACAATACAGGCAGTTAAAAGCAACTGCAGCATTAAATGCTCAATTGCAATTGTAGCTGTTGCTTTAGAATCTGAGACAGAGGGGGTTTTTTTTGGTTTTTTTGGTTTTTTTTGTAACTTCTTTGAAAATACTTCTTATTCAGATATTTCATGAAAGATGAAACATCACTTCACTGTAAACAGCAGAGTACTAGGTATAACTTCACTGTCATAGAATCTAGCTTAGCAAAGTGTCATAAGAATCTAGTTTAGCAAAGACAGGCAGCTGACTTGATGAAAATTCATAAAATGCACATATGATGAACATTTTCAGGCCAGACAGTTATTTAGACAAATGCAGTTTAGAGATATGATTAAAAAAGGGGAAGAATTGACCATTGAGATACACACAGGTTGTAGTAGATTCTGGTGCTTTTTAAAATATATGATGCAGCTTAAATTGTTTTGCATAAAGCCAAATTCAGAAGTTTCCATATGAAGTTTTTTTTGACTTGTGATATACGGTCAATCTTTACAATCACTACAATCCCATTTAGCTCAAACTTTACCAACTACTTCTACATTGGAACTGCACACATCTGACATCAACAAAATTCACTACATTTTATTCAATGTGGCAAAGAACAGAGAATAGACAACCCTTATAATCATTAATTTCTAACACTTCTGTCCAGGCCACCTTCCTGTTTTTACCCATCATTAGTGTGATATCAATGATAAAGCTTGAATTTTTCTTACAGTAGAACAGACAAGTCTCCAGTTTCTGGCCCAGATAAGCATCATCTAATGCACAAGCTATTTTTTTTTCTTTACCAACACTATGTATTCTTTAAAACAAGACTGCAAAATGGTTCTGCGACTGGCAGAACCCCATCCAACTCCTCACATCTTCTTTCACATCATTTTTGTGAAAGTGAAAAGGACTATTCATGTAAATACAAACATAAAACTAAAAGTAAGGGCATAACATGAAAATTTACTTTATCACCTTGCAAAATTTCTCAGTGAAGTGAAGTTTCATATTTTTCTAATGTCATAAATATTATGTTGCAAGTTAAAATTCAAATCATTGAGACAAACCATTTGCTGGAATTTTCCTCTTTTGCTAGAAGGCAATAAAATATGTTCTAACCCTCTCAAGCACTACATCCTTTCATGTTATTCAGAGACCACTACACAAAGTCATCACTTAAAGAAAATAGTAGAATATACAATTGCTTTAAATACTGTAACCTATTTTTTTTTGTCTCTGCTACACCACCTGAAAAAAAAAATCCACACCTACAGAAGGTCAACAGCATGGAGTAGGTCAAGGTTATGGCTGAAAAGGCAGAAAAAATGCAGGATAACTACACACCGGGAACGGGCAGCAACTTAGTGGGCAACACATGTGGCATGTTATGAGCAACAGCAGATTACAATGAGATAATGAAGGGATGCCCCTCCTACCCTGAAAGACAAGGACAGCACAAGACAATGACCCATCCAATTATCTCTACTCTTATTTCATTCCCCATCCTTCAGTCAACTATCTCAAGCACAGGGATCACCCTCCTAAATCAATCCTACATTCATTCCATTTATCCCTTTATAGGTAGGCTCATTTCATTCTGGTCCACTCGGCATCTGGTACGACCGAGACCAACAAATTAATATGAGCATAAAAGTCTAAGCAGACTCTCTCTGCGAGGAGCTACCAAGTATTTTCCTTATCACAACCCCTCCCCTTTACCAAAGTGCCATTAACCAGCCTCTGTGGCCAAAAAAAAAAAAAAAAAAAAAAAAAAAAGCTATTTAGTACCCCGTGCTGTCATGTGCAATGGGGCAAATCCACACCCTGTTGACCACAACTCCATAGTTGTTTGCGTTGTCTCTCTGGTTCGACAAGTCTGTGCTGATGGCACCTGTTAAAGCTGCTTCAACTAAGCTGTTCTGCATTTGTCTGGCTGGATTTGGACTTCCCGGATCCCTGACTGAATACAAAGTGATTTGAAAAAAAAAACGGTGTTTGGCAACAAGCACAGTGGGGAGTACACTGTGTGTTGGTATACAAGAGCACAATGTGTTCTTCATAACATCACTGAGGGAGCATGCTGCTCGAATCTCTCTGCTGTCGAGATCAAAATGGTCTCCTTTGTTGTCAGCTGTTTAATAGCAGCTGTTTAATGTAATTCCAAATGATCTGCTTGAATGAAGTTGTCATTCTTGCAGTTCACTTTAATGTAGTTAAAAAAAACCCAAACAAACAAAAAAACAACCAAAAAAACCAACAAACCAAAAAAACACCAAAAACAAAACACCCCACCCCAGAGCTTGGCCATGTTATATTTCTATTGTTCTTCTGAAAAGTTGTATTCTCTTGTATTTCCACTAGCCTACCAAAATAATAAAAGTCTGTTTTGTAGAAAATAAACCTGATTTTGAGAATTGAAAAAACAAACAGCAAAGGATCAAATATTTATTTCAAAACACTTTCCTTTTGGACACTACAGAACTGTTTGATTTAAAATATCGTTGAGGCTAACAAATTACACACAAAAAAAGTGAATTTGTCAGCAAATGTGCAAGAGTATCTATGTCTAGATCTATTTCAAGACATTTTCACCTGATGGGGGTTATAATTTATTTTATTGTATTTTCTAAAGAAAGAAAAAAGTTGCAGCAGAATGTTGATATAGTGAGAAAACATATGTACTCTTCTTGATGAAGGAGTTTAGCTTATAGAAATATGCTTTTATAATGTGCGTGGGTTTTGTTAAAATCTGTTTGATACCAAGAGCGATAATAAAGACCATAATCTGTAAAAATATTTGCAGTTCTCCGACGAACAATAGAGGGCACTAATGCTTCTAATCTGGCACACGTATCACGCACCAGACAGACAAAACAGCGGTGGTACTTGTAGCACACAAACCGCATCATCTATGCTAAATACGTAGATAGTAGAGAGAGGATTTCTGCCTCTCAGAAAAGTTCTTTTTGTCCTTTAAACTTCCTTCTTTTTTTTTTTTTTTTTTCCTGCAGAAAGTAGGGTGTGATAATAACACGCTAATACTTGCAGCCTTTGAAAATGTTATTTTCTTTTGTTCACCAAACAAAGCAGATGCAACTTTTCCTCACACAAATCCCTCTTCTGTGTACTTTCTCACCGCATTCGTCTCTGTTTACCTGTAGGTCTGTACAGCAATTCAAGGTAAAGCAATTCCACTGATAAATGCAGAAGCCAAAGGATGCTTAACATGCACGTTACCTATGTTCCCAGCAAGCTAAGATAGAAATACTGGCTACAAACATCAGCAACTGAGAGATACTGGGGTACCACCTGAAAGCTCTTGGTTAGAAGGGCTTATCGGGGGCTCTTATACCACTAAAACATTTTAAGCTTTTTAAGTTTTACTTAGCACTGAAAAGATGCAGCTGCTGAAAGTGGTACTTGCAACAAAAGGCAGGTGCAGAGCAAGTATTTTAGAAAGGTTTTGTACCTTAAACTACCTTTTCTCTGCAAGTATTAAATATACCATTTAGAAACCAATTCAGCCTTTTTCCCAGAATGAATCTCAAGAAGATAAAAACTTTGTTAGGACTGCTAGTAGCTGATCACCATCTACCTTTTTAAAGTGCTTACCAGTGTTTCTCATTGCTATTCAAAGAAACAGATTTATTTCTCAGCCTTGAAGACTGGAACTTTGGCGAGAGAGACTTAAATAGAAAACACCAACTAACAGATTGATGCTAACATTGAGAAAAATTGGTAAATGCACTTTGATTAATTCAGAATAACTGTTATCTGGAGAAACATAACAAATACTAATATTCTGGTGCGGTATATTTTATATATATTATACATATTTTAAATGAAAACTGAAACATATGTCCCCATACACACTGCAGACTGCAAAGTCTTAATGAATTGTATGGCTTAATTTCCGACTCCTCAATTTCAGAAGCAATGCATCAGCTTTTCAAAGATACCGAACTCTAGCAGCTCCTACGATATTAGCATCGTCTGAGTCAAATGATACAGCTTTAAGGCCATGTTAGTAGCTAGGCTCAAATCTGAAAGCTGGACTGAAGTTATCTCCACTACAAAAGTAAGATATACACAATTAGAGAAAATAAATCAAATTTCTGTCCTGAAATAGAATAAGTTTCTACCTTTCAATCTGGAACTTGTAAAGGCTTTTTGGCCACAGATCTGAGATAGTCCATGCAAGTACCAGACATTCATTATTTGGCTATACTGAAAAGGTCAAAAGCCTACACACTATCCATCCAACACTCACTGGAGACTTCTGACGTCAAAAGATTACTCCCTAACTTCAAAGGGTTTTGTTGTTGGGTTTTGTTTTGGTTTTTTCTTTTGTTTTTCTTTTTAGATATGGCCTTAACACAGGAATTCTGCCTTTTGTACCTATTTCTTGCGCCGTTCAAGAGACTGGCCGTTGCATATTTCTCCATTTATTTCAAGCAGTCATAAGATATTCTGCAAACTAACAGGTAAAATACAAACCGTGCTATGAGGGATTATCATTCCAATTCAGCATATTATATTAATTTACTGCCATACTGATGACACTGAATGGTGTATCCTTGACTAGCTTGAGAGACAGGTAGCAGCCAGACACAAACAGTATTTGTGATGCTGCCCAACAAAACAGGAAGCATATTCTGGCTATGGAGACAGACATTCTTGCTTATTCCTGCGCTAAAAGTATAAACAGGAGACAGAGTCCTGGATGCTAGTACATTTTGTATACAATAAAACTGTAGTGGGCCAAGAGGCACAGGAATACACAGACAGATAATAAATATGTAGAGTACATGAAAAAGAAGAAACGTTTAAAAACAGGATAACGACAAGAACCTTTGATGCAATCTTGAGCAAGTGAAACTCTGCTGTTTTATCACAGAAGCTCTATACGAGCATTAAACCCACAGACAAAACCAAACCAAATAACCAAAAAAAAAAAAACCCAACCCAAAACCAAAACAAAAAAACACCACAAAACCAAAGCAAACCGTATAAAAATTCAAGTTTCTACCACTTGTCCACATATCATAAAATTTCCTCGCCTGGCCTTCAGCAGCCCAGCAGTAACTACTACCCCTGTTATCACCCTGTATATCACACTTGGCTGTCTTGTAGTCATTGCTTGGAGCCCTTGCCTAGGTCAGAAGCTATGCTGGCTTTAGCATTCCTCTTTCCCCCTTACTTAAAAAGTATGTTTATCACAAAACTGCTGGATATGTGAAACCGTAGATTCCAAATAGTTAAGGACACGTGGGATGACTCATCTCTGCTACTCGACCCCACCTCTACATTTTCCTCAAGGTGTTGTCCACCATTTCAAAACACTTGTTTTCGTCTCAGTCCTCGTCTCAACATTATTTTCCTGTCATTCTCCATGTTAGACAATACTGTAAACAAAGTGATCCAGAGGCCACCTCAACACAGGTATTAGAATTTACTGGTTCCTAATCCACAGTTTTTATTGGATGGATACTTATAACTACACGGGGCCAAATTTTATTAATAGTTACATCACTAAATCTGGACTCAAAAGGGTTTACTTCAATAGAGCTAGAATGGACTCATACCAGCCCAAAACTCATCTGGAGAGTAACAAAATAAGAAAAGACCTTTATCAAACAATGATTCCAGCAAGGTCATTTTTATTCTTTTCCTTTTACTATTGACCTGCCTGGAATAATAGCCAACATGGCTTAGAAATGCATTAGGAAATACCTAAACTACAGTTACGCACAACTGCTTAGAGGTTAGCAACTTCCAGAAAACATCTGAAGTCCTAGAAAATGCATATAATATCACCCACATCATGATGTTCATAGAACTTTTAGACCATCTTTGTGGAACAAATTCAGATACTTAATCTAGTACAGCCAGATATAAAGATAAGCTAGTAAATATTATTGCAGCAAATCTACAGATGCCATTTCTCGCATTTTCTTCACATTCACCCTTCAAATTTTTCTGCAATTAATTGTTTGCTCTCTGTCCTGGTTCGTTACTAAAAGAGACTATCTTAATAAGCAAAGACCTTTAAAAAAAAATAATCCAAGATGATGGAAGCAGAAGTAAACTCAACAAAACTTCTCTAGCTTTAAAACTAACTGAACACTCGACCTCTTTTACTCCTTACAGCATGAGGGGTAGTTATTCATCCTAAAACTAATTCTTGCCAGGGATTTGCAAAGGTGCGCCATTACCGAAGCATGGTGTCAGCGTGGGCTGCTCTCTGTACCAGTGAGACCTGCAGCACTGAATCAGTGAGTGCATTTCACATTTCAGGAATCCCAAAAGAAATAGTCAGTTTTCAGAACAAGAGGCAAGTTAATCAGCAAATTGCAGAGAGTATCCTTAGAGCCAAAAAAGTATTCTCCTACTCACCCTCCCAGTCCTTCATGTCAGTAATGCAGAATTATTATTTTAAAAATAATTATCTACTCCTGATGCCTAAACATAAACACAGAAAGGCCGCTCCAGCCTCCAAAGATTATGAATACCCTTCCTTTTAAGCAGGAACCTATTTCCTAATGGAAGGACATGACTTTGAAGTGGTTTTTCTTTTTTCTTTTCCATAAGCAATATACAGAAGTTCAATTATTCATAAGAGGGACTAGTCATGTAAATAAGGTCTGGAAGACTAAGCACCATGTTGCCAAAACACACCTTAAAGCACAAAAGACAATTTTAGCCTAGCCCTGGCTAGCAGGGTACGATCTCAGGAACCCTGGCCAGAGAAGGGAGTGTTCATAAACCAGCATTTACAGTGTGTGGGGAGACCGCTTACAGCAAGGTAGAACATAGTGTGAAGTTTTACAACAGGAGATTTACAACAGCCGGAGTTGATAATGCAAAACCACAGAGCACCTATCTATCAAATGATAGCCTGAAAACCGAAGCACGACTCTCACAATACTAGTCTATGTGAAACAGATGCTTTGATTCCTCCAGAAAGGCTGAGGTTTGATGTGCAACTGTATTCAGGGGATTCAGTAATTCTTTCGGTACATCTTCATAAGGAGCATCTCCTGCTCTTTAAAACAGCAATTCTGCCCGCTTCAATCAGAAACGGGGAATGATTTTGTATTTTTGTTGGCTGGTTATTTATAAGAGATCTACTCTAGATTAGTCCTGCTTGAGTGGCATCATAAATGGCTCCATTCCCCAGCAGTAGTCTACTTCAGATGGGAACCTGACAACCTCTACTTAGTGTGTCTTTCATAGTACACAATGAAGTGTAAAAACTGCTGTGAAAAAGCCTGTGTTTCAAAACAAACCATCTCGGTAATAAGCACTTAAAAACACTTTTTATTAATATATTTCTTTGTGTACAAAACAAAAGCTTAATGCTACAACAGGCCTTTGACAATGTTTTTTGTTTGTTTCGTTGGGTTTTTCTTTCTCTAAATGAAGTACTGGAGCAGCTTTTAGAAGGTCCAAAATAAATTAGTTGAAATAAAGCCTTAAAGTGAGGCTTATGAAAGGGCTGGTTTTTCCTTCATCACAGCTTAATAATGTGGGGTTTTCAACCAAAAAGCTTAATCAAAATCCAAAGTGGAAATCCTAAATTAGTAAATATTGAATTTAACCACTTTTATATCTCAGGTATTAGCAAATACCTTTGGTCTACAGAGATACAGCCCCTTCTAATCCTTATCTGAATTTGCAATTAAGACTTCAGAGCTACAGATATCTGTACACAGCTCTGTACACAGCTCTGCTCTCTTATTTTTAAATGATTGGACCCAAATCAAATCAGTCTTCAAATACATTGAAAAGTAAATGTCTGATGTCTAATTGAACTAATAGATAACACTCTTTTTAATACTGTTAATGCTTAGTGTGGGCTTCGCACCGTCAGGAGCAAGGGGAGGGAGACAGTTGGAAAAAATCTATGCAGAAAACCTTGTCATTATATTATTACCATTCAGCTTCTCGGTATAAAGATAGAGTAAAGCTAATATTTACAAATTATTTGGAAAAAAAAATCTAAATGTGTTAGGAGTTAGATTCTTCTTCTCTTTCACTAATTGTCACCTCCAATAGGACATTGTAAGAGCCTGAAAATGAAGCACTTATGAGTTTTCTTTTCCAATCTCTTGTGGGCTTCTCTCAGTTTATCGCAAATGAACAATCGTGTTGGAAGGGGCACCGTCTGTTTAATGTCATTAGTGATTGTTTCATAAAACAAACAGCCGCTCCGCCATTCTGCTGCAGTTAATCTTAAATCTAAACGTGGCGGCACTTGGGGAGAGTCTCAAACATGGTTTGTTCTAACCAATGCAGGGCTCTTAATCTATTGCAAGTCAAGGCGCTTATCTCTCTGCTCAGCTCAGAGCAGTGATTTCTTTGTCCAAATATCAAACCAAACCCAGTTAATATCATGCTTCCAGCCTTTTCCCAAAGATTTTTTCCTCCTTAAATTGTGGCCAAAGCCTAAGGCATATTTATTTATTGCTTATACCATTTCATGCTTATTTTTCAATATTAGCAAAGTCAAACTATTTCCAAGTTAGTGCACAAGGGTATTTCAATGATCTTAATCAGCCAGGTGAACTGGTAACTTGGAGATTTACCTAATTGTGCTGGAAAATCATTCATTCTGGATTAAGCCTATAATGGCACACGTGTTTATAACAACAGAGGATTTTTATACAAAGGCCCAATCCAAAGGGGTATTAATCACCTTAAACTTTCATTAATTTCCCTAGAAATAAAGGTTGCCTATCACTTCATGGGATCAAATTTATAGCAGAAACAGTCATTTAAAAGAACCAACAACCAAACCCAGTGCTGAAGAAAATTTCACAACAGCTTTTCCCAAGTGCCTCATACCATATTCCTCTTTGAGAAAAATGAGAAGTTTATAGCATATACTTTTCAGTGCTACCACACCCACAGCTGGTACACAGGGGTAGGCATTTTTTGGCAACTTACATAATTAGGAAAATTACAACACTTGTTCACAAGGGGTTTTGTGAAAATATAGAAAGAATATGTATGATGTATGTATATAGAATAGATTTTAACTCTCTTCTCACTTCTTTAAATCTGCTTGAGCCTAGCACAGATTTCAAAATCCTAAATTTGGAACAAATGTACACTTATGTTCTTGCAAAGTCAGAAGAAAAAATTTCTTTTGAACTGATGGTAATCCAAATGAATTGGTCTGAGCAATAGGACAGACACCTGTGGTGGCAAGTGCTTACCTGGTGGGAGGGTGGAAAAATAGTTTTGCTGCTCTAGGAAAGCCTGAAGCATATTTTTGGGCCTTACTGTTACCAATGCCTCATCCCCTAGGCCCAGAGGAGAAAGACCTCGATGGTGGAAGAATCCTGAGCTGCTTCATCAAGAACAAAGAATAGTCAAGCAGGATTAGTGTTCACCTTGGAAATTTCTTAGAGGTAAACAAAAATTGTGCAGGTATACCAAAAATGTCCTGTAAAATGCCGCAACAGTATTGCTTATATAGTTTATGTATATATTCCCTGGTTATACTTAGCAAGCTGGGCTACAGATAGATGTCAATGTGGTGAAAGTATGCCAATTTTTTTTCTCCTCTCTTCACTTAGAAAATGCCGAAGAAAACAAAACCAGCGACACATATGAGCCCCCACTCTTTTGTGGCCTGTCCCTCAGCACTTATATCAAACTCCCTTAATAAACACAAACAATTGTCTTTTCTCTTTAAAGAAAAAAAGAAAAAGAAAAAGGAGAGGGGGAAAAAAAAATCAATTCAACTCAGGTTTTTCCACATCTTCCTATCACTTCCCATCTCAACTGGCTGGAGTAGAATTTCAATTAACTGGTAAGAGTCCAAGAGAAGCCCGGCTGCCTGTGTTCCTCCTGGTCATGCCCCATAATTGTAGAGGGACCTGCATTTTTCAGCCAATGACACGGCGTACAAAAATAGATACACTGAGTTATTTGATAAAGGAACCAAAGCCTGTCACTCCTGTTCAAGTGCCAAACAACATGAGAGTGAGTGAGATTGTGTTCAGATCCCAAACTGGCCAGGCTTATTATTCCACAGAACCATCTCCTGTTGAGGGGAGGGAGGGGGAAAAGAAAAAAAGAAATAAAATAAAAAAAAAAAAAAAGCAACAACATATGCAAGCCAGTCAGTTTCAAAACCTTCATTTCGGAGAAAAATTAACTGCCATGTTTCCAGCCTGACACCCCTCCAGAAAGCTCTCCAGTGCAAGGCAGAAGTGGTATCTTTATGCATCTCCTACGCATCTTTTTTCAGAGAGGAGAAATTGTTGGCAGGTATACGTCCCCTCTTGTGTTTAAAAATGATCTTGATTCCCGAGTAAAATTCTTCTGAAGATCAATTGTCAAAGCACTGCTAAGGAAAAAAAAAAAAAAAAAAAAAAGTAACTGCTAACAACTCTCTGCACCAAAATTTTGGGCAAAGAGGGGTATATCTCCGTGTAGTTACAAATCCTAATGTCCAATATATTTTACTGGACAATCAATTGATCCTTTAAGAAAAAGTACTTTCATCAAAGAAAAAGAAGCTTGTTCATAACTAAGTGGCTCATAGAATACCTTTAGATTATAAGAAACAGTTACAAAAATGTTCATTCTTCTATTTACTCTTAGAAACAGCCACCAACATTGATCCCAGCATTTTTCTTTTCTTCATTATATTTATTTCTGAGCATCAGAGGTATTCAAGTCCAAAGCAATTCAGACACAAATACTAAATTCTCCATAATGTGCAATATTTCCGGATTATACGAATCATATAGTATTACAAACCATATTTTCACAGAAATGTATTGCAGTGCCTGTCCTATATAGTCCCATAAGTGAATGAGACAAGTGGAGTGAGTACTGTTGTAGCGGTATTTCACATTTACCATGCTACAGACGTGCCCCATACTTTACAGATTAAAAAAAAAAAATAGGTCACTGTTTGAAGGTGCCTCTCCTAATGCATCGATGTATGAGGTTAATAATTTCTACTTTATAATTGAGAACTTGCACCCAGTTTTAAAGCTCAATTATTGAAAGAGACAGTAAAAATAAAGCCATAATTATCAAGTGCAGACTTTCCACTTTCAATGGCCAATCCAGGTCAGATGAAATATATTCTGGTAAGAATAAGCTCAACCAACAACTCTCTGCAGATCTGGCAGACCTAATCCCAAACTCAGAGTTTATTTAGAGTATGATTAGAAACAAATTCTATTCCCTTCTTTTTCGATATGTCAAACGCTGTCATACAGACTAAGCTCACACACAGGCCAGCTACCTTTCCCACCACAGACTCCAATTCATCTTCCCCAGCAGGTATAAAGGGAGGGCAGCAGGCCTGCTACTGAAGCTGGTAGCCAAACTTCAGCAGACAGCAGCAGGATGACGCTGTTTTTCCCCTCTCTTGGCAATGTAAAGATGTCCACAAAGACATTGTTCAGGTGGGAACTCCAACAGGGAACCAAAGGACAATTCCCAGCAGAAGCAACTTGAAAAATTTCTTGATCAGCATGAGCTTCAGATTTATTTGTGGATAACAACAAATCCTTGCATCCATCCTGGAAAACTTATGCCATGCTCTTTCTTCTCAACAAAAACGTCACTATGCTGCTGAACAAGTAACAAGTCAGAGCACTGGGATGAGTAACTCTGCAAATAAAATAGTCTCCGCAAATAATCACCTCTCGGTTTCTCTCATCTTGCTTTTCTCACTTCTTGCTCTTCTTCTTCTTTATTTCTTTTCCTCTTATCTTATTCACATATTAATTCCCCCTGCTCCACTACTTATTCTTCTCTGTCCTTTTTCCTCTCTGCCTGACCAATAATTTTAATTAAATCTGAATTACAGAAGTCTAACTTAAAACACTTTGCCCAAATACTCTATTCAGCCACCACTTCCACTTAAAAAGAAACACAACCCCAAACCAAATCCCACACTGAGACATGAACACGCGATCCCACACATACAAACACACAGGCATTTTTGCTGGTTGGAAGTTCAAAGACCTGTATGCTTTGTTTATTAATAATATGAGTACAAAGCAAAAAGAAATACTCAGGACTAGAGCCTAAAAGGCCAACCGATAGACTAATCTGAAGGCAATCACCAACACTACTATATTGTTGCTTATCAAAAGGCTATTTAAACGATGAGATACAAGCCCTTTAAACAACGTAGACACTTGGACTTTGTAACAGAGGTGGCCATACAGATCAGGCTGGCTTTGATTTCTGAGCACTGTAAATATGGAAAATTTAAGTAAAGTCTACCCTTTTAATTGGCACTCTGGGCAGTTTACTTAATCAGTTGAACACCTTCAATGAATGAAATTCCCATAGGAAAGAAGGTTTCATAATCTGTTCACTGGAAGTCCCAATTATTATTATAAAAAATACAGTTATAACTATTATAAGAAATGTTCCTCCTTCCTGACTACTAGCTTGTCACCATAAACCCCCTAAATTGTCTCTGCTTAGTCTTGGTATGGTTTAAACCATCCAGTCTCCAGGCCATGAATTTAATGGATTTCCATCCAGAGACTAGAGGACTCACACCATAAGCCACAATGCTGTGTCTTTTAAATAACTTAAAAACCACATATATAGGTTGAATCAGAATGAGATTTACCATATTTTCTTATTTTTACACTGCTGTATTTACACTTGCTGTAGAGCATGGTCTTTTGTGGAATGTTCCGCCTGTTAGTCCTGACTTAGTCTCCTGTGTCAAGTTTTATATTAAGACATTTTTTAGGTAACAATACAGATTGGTAACTGAGAAAACAGAAAACAAACTTCTTGTGCCTGATTTTGCCAAACACCACAGCATGCTCCAAGGCATCTTTGCCCAACCACTTCAAAAACCTCAACACACTATTAGTAACCGCAGAAAACCTGAAATTTTTTACCCCAATAATGAAAAGGGGTGAGAGGAACTTTAATTTGTAGTTTATTAAAAAAAGACTGAGTTTTATTTAGAATGGTCACGGATTTGCAGAAAAACCTGGTGGGGGCAAGTGGGGACTCGTTGAGAAATGAATACAAACTAGTGTGGCTTGAACAGCAGCAGTGCAATAAAACCGAGTACTTCAGAAGAACAAATTTGATTACCTTGAATTTTCAGCAGCCTATAAACACAACAGTCTGGGAGAACAGAGTCGCCCCGCATTGTGAACAGAGTACAAAGGTAAATCCATTGCACAGTAGTTATTACAAGCCCAAAGCCAGATGGCTAAGCAATAGTTGCAGGCCAGCAGAAACCTTCTGTGGCACCCAAGCTTCTAACAATAATCATCACTGTTGTTATTAATAACATCATCAATGCAAGCAAGTAGTACTAGGAAGGTATAGCCACAATTCCATTGCATTACCATACACAGTTTTCTCAAGGGCACATTTGTTGTCAACTGCTACCACAGCTCCAGATAAGATCATGGTGGAGGTTTTTCAAATTCATAAATATGAATATAGAAGTCTAAACCTGACTTTTATGCTGATTTTACTTTCATGAGATTCTGCTTTCAAACTGTATAGCTGTAGAGCAGTTTCACAGCAAGCACGCAGACAGCAACAATATGGATTTGTCTGCATACAGTAGCTTCATCTCCAACTTCCTAGAGCAATCTACTAGGGAGTAGCATCGTAACAAAAAAAAAAAAAAAAAAAATCTGCCAGTACTTAGGAACCTGTAATGCTATTATAGCTTTAATAATGAAGTCTGATGACAAACCACAGCTGCTCTTCCATGCTAAATATCTGTGGAAAGCTCCACATATCAATTCTCAAAGGAGGGGGGGAAAAAAACCCACAATCCTTTGGCCATGTTGTGCACCCATTTCCAGAATGTGGCAGAAATCTCTCACATTGTTTGCAGAAAACAACAAAAACACAGGTTTATGTCAGATGGATGGGAAGTTTGATGGCTTATGGGCTGTGTTAACAACCCCATTTGATTCTCTCTTGTATATGCATAAGAATCAAAGAGGTGCAGCAAACTTGCTTGTCAGTGCAGATAACTATTTGGACAAAGGACAGGGCTTGATGGCTGTTATCTCATTAGTTTGCCATAAGGATTGAATAGACTGAAAAACATTCTCCAATTTCTCTCCTCCTTTTTTATCAGGAGAGTTGAGAGGAAAGAATCAAAAACACAAGCAAACAAAACCAAACCAACCAAACAAAAAACACCACAAAAAAAACCCCAGTAGAGTCCAGATCATAAATGGTATGTATAATACCACAAGCAACTCCTTATATCACAGAGTACTTTCATCTGAGGAGTTCAAGGCACCAAAAGCAATAACCAACATGCAATAGGCCTAATCTATTTTGCATCCCAAACGTGCTCCTGAACCTGGCTAGCTTGCTCTTTAGTTTTAAACACAAATTTAATTACACTGCTCTAATTTAAGCAACAGTGAACTTTATTAACCTCATAGGATTGCCGAGATTTTCAGTGCTTTATTTTGGGACTGCACACTGGTGCGTTGAGTTCCCTTGAAGGATTTTCAACAGCAGGAGGCGGTCAACTCCTTTGAAAAAGTTTGTCTATATATTAGGGTACATATATAAGCGTGTACATACACATAAACCTATACATACATACAGTTGTGTGCATAAGCATGTAATCTACAGGCTGCATTTCTATAATCATGCTTTTCTATAACTGAGCAATCACTAGAAGAACAGTGAAGGGACCGATATTGTAAGGACTATATTCTCCTCTCTAGGGCACACTGTAGTCGTATGGCTAACTGCTACACATGTATCATGGGAAGGATACAGCCCCGAGAGCCTCTGAAGGCCAAAGGTAGCTCTTTTCCCTTGGCTAACTCAAATACCGAGCTGAGATTGTAAAGTGGGTCTTGTGATGCTTTCGCAATGCAAAGTCCTGACGGTTGGGGATTAGGCAAAAATAACAAACATTATTCTAGTGAGGACCTCAAGGTGGAGTTGGACACTGGTTTCCAAGGAGAAATGTTTTACTCACTAATACCTTCTCTCCTGCCATAACCTCTTTCCTGCATAGAGAGAAGAAAGCGTAACAATTGCAATAATAAACAATTCCCATATATGATGCATAACTGCTACTACCAATAGTAATTTATTTTTGTAGTTGAAGATGTTTTCTAAATGTTCACATGGACAATTACTATTTGTTGTTTGTATTACCACTGTGCCTATAACTGTGCTCATAGAGCATGACCCACTGTCTTGTAAATGCTGAAGAAGTTCCAAACAAAAGGACGGTTCAAGCCACAAGTAGCTTGCACAATGTAATATGGCTGTAAATTTGAGCTGGCATCACCAGCCGTTGAAATAGCCTGACAATGAAACAACCAGGAACAGAGAAATTGCCACATGGGCTCAAATCTAGTTTCATCTAGAACTATAAGCAGAACCTCATGCGTCAGCGGAAAATAAAAAAAAAAATAAAAAAAATAAAAAAAAAAAAAAAAAACCAAAACCCTGCACTAGGCAGATCTGGGATAACCCATCCCCCAAGAAAGTGTCCTTGAAATGTCTCCTACCAATTAGGGAGCAAACTAAAGCATACCATTTTAGATATTTTTTAGTCATCTTTTTAATAGATAATAACAACAGATAATATTCTCATTCATATAATTTGCCAGACCTTTTCCTAAAACACATTAAATTCCTTAGCAACTTCCCAGAGCAAAGAAGTCCATTGCCTAATTGTACGTCAGATAAAAAATTATTATTTATCAGCCACCTTTCTAAGGCATTCCCTTGTTTCTGTATCATGAGATAGAGAGAAAGGCTCTTCCCAAACTGCCTTCTCTATGCAAAATAATCAATGTTAGATTCTTATCATGTTCTTTTTTATTCATCTCTTCTCGGAGGTAGCAATCCCAGTCTTTTCAATCTCTCCTCAATTGAAGAGCTTTCCCATGCACCTGATCATTCTTCTTGCCTCACTCTGAACTCCTGGTAAAACTGTAATACCCTATTTGAGATGGTGTCACCCATTTGATGAACTAGCACCATTTGCATAATGGCATTACTATATTTTCCATATTATTCTTTATCCTTTCTTCATGTACCTCAACCTGTCTTTTGACTGAAGCTGTGCACTGAGCAAATGTCTTCAAGGAACCATGAGTATTGATGGCTGGGTTTGTTTTCAGAGTTGGTATGCTCATTTTATAGTCCAGTTAGACAAAAAGTAAAATTTTTAGGCAATTAATAAAATTTTTCCATCCCAGTGGTCATGACTTTGCATTTATCATCAATGAATTTCAGGTATCGTTATGCAGCCAGTTAAGTCCTTCAGAAGTTCCTTACAGTCTCTCATCTAGATCTGACTAAATAATTTCACATCTGCCAATTTTCCCAGAGCTCATTCTTACAGATAAAACACAAACCAAAAAACCAGACACGCAACAGTTTCTTACGTTATCAGCATGGCTTAACTCTTGTCTAGAAATGAAGCCTTACAGAGGTGAGAATACACAGAAGCGCTCATGCCAGCTTCTCTTGTGAAACTACTGACTAGGTAAGAAAAATTTTTACATAGGAAAGAATTATTTATATACAACTGAACCCTTCATGCAAGCATTCACCTAAGCCT
Organism: Podiceps cristatus; assembly: GCA_000699545.1. NCBI lineage: Eukaryota > Metazoa > Chordata > Aves > Podicipediformes > Podicipedidae > Podiceps > Podiceps cristatus. Next base: position 26,543 of record KL280109.1, on the reverse strand, counting down.
CCATCAGTGGATTCAGTTACTACAAAATGAAGCTAAATTAAAACTGATCAGAGGTAAATGTTGCCATATTGTGCAAGAGACTCCACTCTACTGAAATCAGTGTGCTAGATTTTTACTTCAATTGCTTTCATTACTATGATTCAATACATTGGAATTCTTCAAAATAAAAGTAGTCTGAATCTCTCCTAGTGGAGGAGCATCCACATACATGAATTTGGTCCCATCTCTCATGACAAACCAGCGTACCTTTTGTTCCTCAGCTTATTTCAATTTCAATCAAAAAGTTCTTCTCTTAACTGATACCCTACAGAACAAGAACAAAGTATAGACAGAAATCCAGGGATCAAGGACATACAATGATTTAACTCCAGTTTCACCACCGGTGTATGTCACAGACAAGCATCAGGCTGTGTTACATTGGTGTCCGAGTTATGAAGCAGTCATGAAATAGTCATACTGAATATTAGTTACGTTGTGCTTATATAACACTAATTCCTCATGACTGAAAACCTGAATCAAATATTTTTGTTATTTATTTTGAGGGTTTCTTTCAGTGCTTCTTTTCTCAGCTGGCTCTTTTCTTTGATACAGATGATCCCCACAAATTATCTGTTTGAAACAGGCTCACAATTTATTTAACAGCATCATCAAGGATTCTGATTAAAAAAAAAAAAAAGAAGAGTTTCCTGTTCCTCAGGGTGACCAGTTTCTCTGCATTAGTCAGTTACCATCTCCATAGCGCAGCCTTTGCACTATGGAACTGTTAAGTTAGCCTGAAATAAGAACTAGTCTAGATTACAGCTAAATTCCCAACATACTTAATGAAGAGACCCCAAGATCTTCATTCTTAATTGTCACAAGAGACTAACAAGTTGCTTTGACCTGGTGCCCCAAAAGCCTCTTCCAGGAAATCAAATGAAGTTAAGTGCACAAATTCTCCAGGCACCAGAGGAGAGTGTGTACGTACTCCACAGCACAATTAAATCTGAATATAAAAGTACTGAGGGGGTGCCAGATTGAGAGAATCTCCTATCTTTATTTATAAATACTTTTTAGGACCTTCACTGGGCCTAGTACTTTAGATAGATTATTCTGAAGCAGAGCATTTTGGGTATAAAAATAATTGGAATTAGTCTTAACTGCTGCCAGACCTGCAGACCTCTTAGCATTCATGTATCAATCCTTTGGAGCCTTTGCCACCTTAGCACTTCCATATCTAAAGACACTACCAGTGTGCCCTGCTATAGCTGAAATACTCCCTCTTTTGGAACAAATCTTGTACATCTAGTACAAAAATCCCAAATTATATGTAAACATGCAGCAGTTACATTACGGATAGGAAAGCCCTCTGGACTCAGTGTCACAGATGTCTAGGTTAGGTGTGACTCAGAGCCCTACAGACAGGAGTCAGACATCCAGACACAGTCAATGGGTGGAGGGAAGGCCCTTCCGACGGTTATTCCCACACCCTAGTTGGACATCTGAAGTTGGACGCCAAGAGCCTCCTTTGCGGCATGCCTTCATAAACACACAGCAGCACAACTGCACAACTGTTCCTGAAGTTCAGGTGAGATACTACAGCAAGGCGTTGTAAGGAATCACGATCTACCAGCATCCCGTCTATAGGGAAAGGAAACCAGAACAATGCTGGTAGGTTATGCATTAATCTTACCAGGCCCAGTGAGGAATAACTTATACTATCCTGTTGAGTTATGTCTAAAATATCCATCTGCATCCAGAAAAATTATTTTACGCATCTTTGCTACTTAAAGCTGAGGATACAGGACAGAAAATTGTGTTGCCTTTATAAGAAGCATATTTGGATACCAAAAAGCAGTGACAGTTCACATGCTCTGATTTACGGTGAAAACATTCACATACCCCTAGCAATAACTTTCAATCCTCAACAACAGCCATGTAAGTGATTAAAAGTAAATTCCTGTTTATTTTTTTAGAAAGCAAGGAGGACATTTGCACTTGCTAAAAGACGACTTAGTAACTCACAGCTGTGGCATTTATGAGTAACATCACAGTTGCCTCATCCTTTGACCATTAAGTATCTTGTCTGTGGCTCCCTGTACATATTAATACACAAGCTCCATGCTGGTTATGAAATTGCAGGCAAAAAGTACCCAGTATTGGTCTGGAAAGAAGATGATAATTTTAAATAGCTAAAGATAAATTAACTTTCCAATCAAGATTTCAACTTGTTGACTTACATGAATCAATATGTATCATTTCCAATCTTTACGTTACTGTGCATTAGAAAAGTTAGCGCTGAGCTGCAGAATTAGGTCACTTGCATTAGATCTCCTAATTAACCAGTTCTTCCTTTAAAAGAGCACTTGCTCAGCTTTCAAGTCTGCTCCAGCATTTTGTCAATAGAGTTCAGAACAGGGCTAATGATTACCATTAAAGAAAGCCCAGAGTGATTTTAAGAACTTATCTTTCTGTATTTTGTTCTTTTTAGCCAACTGTGGGATCCTGGAGTGAAGCCACTTCAGACAACTGTTCAGGTTTAGGGGGGGGAAAAAAAATAATAAAGAGGTCGGGGAGTGAGCAAGAGGAAAATTCTCCTTAAGTGGAGAAGACAAGGTACTTCAACACAAAATACTGCCCTCCACTTTATAGGCTGATGATAGAAATACAACACCCAGTATTAATGTACATATATTTTTATAATGAACTTTAGGGGGAAAGTATAACAAGGACATTAATGCATACACAAAAATAATTTTCTTTATACTCTGTCATCTGAGCCTTACAGAGAGTCTTTAGCCAAACTGATGTCTCCTTTGCCAACCAACCTCAATATTTATCTTAAACTCTTGTGCAGACTTTTCCACTGAATTTCACACCTTTCCAGTTTCTTAAACCCTTCCGACAGGTGTTCAAACCCAATTCTGACTGATTTGAAAGCAAATGTGTCTGTATGCTCCTTACACAGTACAGTTTTGCATGAGATGCTATTCTTATTTACACAACATCCCTTTTACATTGCTGCTGTACTTTTTTTTTTTTTTTTAATATATAGGTGAGAAAAACACTAGCTCAATCTACTTCTAAAGAAACCTGCATTGCTCAGCCATGCACTTGACCACAGGAATAGTGGGGGCTCTAATAGATACACTGCTTTTCCTCCACAAGGTTCCTCAGGGCAGCAGCTGGTGAGGAGCCCGGCATGCACCTGGTTTTTACCCTGCGAGGACCGCGGAGCAGTTACGAGCTGCGAAGGCAGGGCCTGGATTGCACAGCAATCTGTGCAATTTCCTGCAGGGAAGCCCAGCTTCTGCACGTATTCCAAGCCTGTCCCACTGCTGAAGGCTCAGAGATGCTTCCTCCTATCGCCAGTGTATGGTGGTAAAGGTTTCAATGCCGTCTGTGCTTTTCACACCCTTTTATGGTGTGAAAGGGGGCCTTTGGGTCAAATACAAGACCAGCACCATCCAAAAATACATTACTTCAGCTTACTGCTCTGCTTAGCATTCTAAATTTACGTTCCAGTAGTTGAATTCTCCAGTTAACTACTTTGTTTGCTTTTTTAATAAATCTTTTTGAATTCTGTTATCTCCTTATAGCGCTATCTCAGTTACTGAGTTTTTCCTTTACTTTTATACAAGGCTACTCCTCCTCCCTGCTGCCTTCCTCTTTGATCTCCTCTCAGGAGTTAGAAATTATTGACCGCACATGCTGCGTTGATTTTCCTGTTTGCCATTTGAATGGATTATCTTCATTATGCAATTCCACTAGAAACAGTGAAGTTACAGAGGGGGAAGTTTTCACTTTTACCTACTAGGCACCCTTGAATCAAATTTTGCATATGATAGAAAGGCAAAGTTCACAAAGCTCCAAGGTTGATGATCCAAAATATAATAAGACGTTGGGCAAAAAGCTTAGCTGAAATCAATGGGAAACTCCTGCTGTTTTTAACCCTAACTCTTTTCTGCAGTTGGTGAAGAATTCCTATATGACTTGGCATTTAGGATATGTTGGAAGAGGAAGCGTTGCTTGATTTACTATAAATTAGTAATGGGCAAAAGTAGCCAGCTGGGCTACTTCCATTGATTTTGGTGAGTAAGAGTCCTCTAAGAGTATCCATTTCCATGTAAACCCTTTGCTTTTCATATGACTGAGAACCAAATTTAAAGGAAATTATGTTATCAATATTTTAGTGGATACACTCCATTTTAATGAGATTTAAAAGATACAGTTTTGGCCCCAGATTAAAAATAAAACATGTCAGTTTGTTATTCCCATTGCTTTTTTTGGCCAGTGTTATTTAAAAATAAAAATCACAATAAACCATATCTTGAATAATTCATTAATCTGATTTTACACCATTTGGGTGGTAAGTTTTTGTTTGGGTTTTTTGGGGTTTGGGTTTTTTTGTTTGGTTGGTTGGTTTGGGGTTTTTTTCATATGAACGTGGCTGTTTCTATCAACAAACAGCAATCCTCAGTCACTTTCACCTTGGATTCCTGTGGATGAGTAGATTATAATTTTCAAAACGTGGTTACTAGCACAGTTCTCCAAGCAGATTTACAAACAAGGATGCCCAAACTTTGCAAGAAAGGCATCCAGAGAAAGGCCTCTGCCAGAATTTAATAGCTGCATGTTTTATAATTATGAGGCTCCTTAAACATATTTTTAACCCAGTTTTATGTCAACAGTATTAGAGCAGCAAAGCACAAGAGCAGCAACACAGCTTCTAACATCTACATTGTCACATCGTTTTTAATTTAAAAGCAAAGAGCCATGCTATCCTTTAAGATACAATTAAAACAGCAAATATGATTTGATTTATTAAAAGCCACTAATAAGCAAAGCTAGCCAGCTGGGCTCAATCTACAAGGGGGAGAATGATGGATGAATTGAAAGATTCATAGTTCACCTGACAACTAATCCACGCCGCAGCTACAGTGGCTGTTCTGTGGGAAGTGGTGCAATCGGGCACAAATCATCATCATCATCATCGTCGTCGTCATTTGTATGTCTATGGCAGCTTTCAGTCCTCTATCTCACAGAACTTTGCAGACGCTTAATTAAGCCTCATGATATCCCCTCAAGGGAAGTCAATATTAGTTTACCTATAGGTAAACTGAGATACAGCAATGCACAACTTGCTCAAGGTCATAGAGTGGGCCAGTGGCAAAGCCATGAATAAAACCCTCTAAATTTGACCCCAGCAGCTTGATTTAATTATGAAATGATGCTCCCCTGCTGTTACCAGTTCCACACTGGAAATAGCAGTGGCAAATGCTTTTGGGGAGGAAGTAAAATGTGGCAAAAGCAAGAGGTAACCAAGTAGTAAAAAACAAACAAAAAACCCCACTCAACAATATAGAAACTATGCTCCAAAAAAAAAAAATCAGTTTTAAAAGCTCTCTTTAAATGTGGACGCAGGTCTAATGGGCATCTTTTGTTGAATAAATAAAATAGCTTCCTTTACTGAGGGGGAAATTTCATCATTTTACTTGCTCCCTAAACTACCACTTTCAACAACTAATTAAGCTTAGTGGCTAGATAAGTAAACTAAAACATTGTGGTAGCATTTCTCAGATGTTTTGCATGTATGCAAACAGTGAAAAAAAACAGATGGAGAATACTATAATGAATTGAAATGTTCTATTTAAAAACTGTTTGTCAGCTGTAGTTAAGTTGACACTGTCATCATGGCAACAAATCACAACATTTCACATGTTGTGCCTCCATGCTCAAGTTTGCTCCTCGGAGCTGAGCTGTTGGAAATCAGAAGTTCTCAAGCAGCCTGGCAAGTGGAACAACAAACAAGTTACACCTACTTCAGGTTTCTACCACACTCAGACTGGAAGGAGAAAGGTCAGTGGAGCACTCGGTTTTACAACAAACTGATGGTTACCTCTACTATGCTGCACCAGATTAAAAAAATAAATAAACCAATCTACATAAGCACAACCAGTCAAAACCATACAAAGAGACTTCATGGTTCGGGGCACTGATAACAGGCTAACGTTTTTCAGCTCAAGGTCACCAGCCGAAGTCAAGTTCTCTCTTGATGTAACTCAAAGTCATTACAATCTGCTGTTCAAATCCCAGCGTATGCAAAATGCACTTCTGCTCTCTCTGCAATCCCTAGTGGACTGGAGCCCACAGATATTTAAAAAGCAAATATAATTTTTGCTGGCACTGCTTGGCACCTTTGTTGATATTCTCAGTGGAGGAGTAAGTGGGCACTGACACAGCGCTCCCTGAGCGCCCCTCGAACAGCTTGCCTGGTATGGAAGGTGCCCTGGCCAGGCTCTGCTTCTGGACACTGTCCACTCCCATTACAGGGACTCCAGCCCTTAGTGCTGCCACTTTGATATCCTTCTCCAATTTGTTTTGATGGCTTTTTTTTTTTTACTTTCTGTACATGAAAGGAAAAAACCCTTTTTTTTTTTTTTTTGGTGTATTTTGATGAAAATGTATTTTTATACTCATAATTTATTGCCCAAATCCAAAGCCAGTGCATATAGTGGAGAAAAGAACAAAGCATTTTACAAGGTGGCAAAGAATCAGGCCCTTGAACCCTTTGTCCGATTAAGCTTCAACCCCCACCAAAGCCCAAACGGGGATCTCTGCATCATTCATGCGTAATTATTATAACCCTATTGTACACTGTAGACCGTAATAACATTTGCCAGGACTGAGATTTCCGTCATCTTCTCACAGGCCTTTTGAAATTAAGCCATGCTGCTAAAATAGCCCGCAATTCTAAACTATTCCAGATTAATTTAAATGGATTTGCACTTACATTTCCTTTACTTATATTAGTTATGGCTTTGCATAGTCAAAAGTAGTAATTAATAAAGAGTAAAACACAAAAGCTTGATTTTACTTTACATGGCCAGTAACTGGTTTGAATCTAATAGAAATAATACTTGTGTAAAAGAGTGGAAAATGATAGGCAAATAAGTCTCAAACACTCTACTTGGTCTTAATTATTCCACTTTTTTAGGAGAGGTGAGAAAAATGTCTGCAGAACTGCCTACTCAATAGAGCATGAATAATGAAAATATCTCTACACAGCTTGCAACCTCCTATAATGACGGTTGCAGAAAAAGAGTAGATTATTAAACATTGTGGCAAATGCATAGGGCATTTATATATCAGTTCTTTATTTTTCTAGATTTATGTATTTTGTTAGTTGTGATCAAAATTAGTTGCAATACTTCTGGGTGCAGAATTGTTCTTGCTATTGTCTCAGTTTTACACATGGAAAGATAGAGATTGTCATGAGGGAAAATCAGACACTGGTTTTAGCAGCAAGGACTTGATTTATTATTGCTTCAAACAAGTTTCATGCATTAAAGATTCCTGTACAGAACATGACATGTTCTTTCTTTAAAAACAGCTACACACTTTAGGACAAGTGACATGATCCAAATGGTCTCGGCTGACGTTGATGGCTATTCTAATGCAGCACAGGAATGTCTCCCTGACTCGACGTGTTTAACATTTTTTCACAGAGAGAGGACAAGAATAAAGGGGAAAGATACTTAGTTAAAATGAAATCTCTGTTCTGCAAAAATTTGGTTTTCATCTCACTTTCTGTATTGACTGCTATCCCTTAGGCTAAAGAAAGCATTTTGACATGCACACACACACAGCCACCTTTATTCAGATGTGAATTTCAGCATCTGATAATCTGTTGAGGGTCACATCTCAAATCTACTGATCTGAAGGGAAAACATTGCCTCATCTTCACTTGCCTTTGGATCACGTATACACAGATGTGTTAATTACAGGAAATATATTGCTAAATAACACCACTGAAGTAAAAACACAAGTAGACGTTTTTGCTAGGAAAAAACAGGGAAGAAAGAGGAAGACTGACAGAGCTGAATCACAGAATGGTCTGGGCTGGAAGGATCATCGAGTTCCAAACCCCCTGAAGGGACACAATGGTATCATACAGGGTACCAATACCATAGTGATTTGAACTGCTGTTACACAATTCATCTTGAGAAAATCCCAAAGCACTTCAGATAGAATAGGGAAGCTCATTTTTAGTTTTTAACACAGCTAGAGCGTTTTACAGTTAAGTACCCCCAAAAAGGCAATTATGTCCACATGAAAAAAAATAAAGCCAGTTTATTATTTTACTCCCTTGCAAACATACAAAACACACGAACCTGTCATTTTCACCAAGTCTTTCTTCTTCTTCTCTTATGGAAGGCTCTTGTTTCCTTTCAAGACTTATCATTGTCCCACTATTACACACAGATCTGGTGAAGTTCCTTTTGGAGCCCACCAAAACAACATGACGGGTGACAACATGTGACAACAAAAGTGATCTAAATATTCCTTGTTCAAGGGACAAAACAACATCAGCCCCAGTTTCATCAGCTCTACTCGCACATCAGTATAATGTGAAAACAGCAGCATTTAAGTTACTCTGGAGTTATATGTATGTAAATGGACAGAATAACCCTCCATCCCTGAGGTTCCAAGGAGTTATACACAACTTAAATACTCTTTCTTCCTTCATATTTTTCCAGCCTATCTTCTCTCCTGCTTCCCTCCTATAGTTCCTGTCTTGGTATGACCCTCTCATGTCTCTGATTTCTTCTTTCCCACCCACACATCAAATCCTTCCACGGACACAACAGGTTCCTCTGTTCTGCTTCCACGCACACATGCACTCCCGCTACAGAGAAACTGTTCCTTTAAGTCAACCACATTCGCTTCTTAACGTCCACAAGAGTGAGCTGCCTCAAATCACGGCAGGCTAGACTGTCACTGATCATTTAAGACCTGAAATCAGTCACGCTACCCTGACTTGATCTCCATGTAGCAGTTGCCCATGATTTCCTAAATCTTCCATTTTGCATTATGGCCCATGCCTGTTGCTCCCTTAGTTCATCTCTGTCTTAAGCTAGGAATGGGAAGAATACTGGCACAAGAGGAGAAGAGATATCAGAGTAACTTATTTCCTTTCAGCATTCCTCTGAATGGATTCTTAAAGTTTTCCCAGAATGTTTTGGGGTGAATTACTGAGTTCACAGCTTCAGCATTTACCTGTGGTTTTAGGAAGAGGAATGAAAACATTGCAGGTACAGAAAAGCAGTACCTTTGAGAGTAAGCTTAAACACTCTGTATGTAACTCCAGCATGTTTTCTACGGTTAAACATATTTTCACACAACAGAATTCTGAGACTACAGGTAGAGGTGCGAAAGCAGCTGAGAGCATAACCAAAACGTGCTGCGAATCTGCAAGAACCCCTGTGTTTCCCACATACAGCTAGCAATGTCTTCCCAAGTAAAAAGTGTGGGTGTCCAAGTCCCCACTGAAGTCACAACAGGTGGGGTTCTTCTGACTAGATGAGTGTGATGCCACCAAAGTCACTCATATAGTGTCTCTTTAAAGCTGACAGAGGCAGGCAAGTACTTGCAGTGCTGAATTTCTCCCGTCTAAAGTAGCTATCTGAAAGAAGGAAGATGAATTGTACCCTAGAAGGCCCCACTTCTCTCTACCATCTGTAGAGTTGAGGACGGGGAGCACAGATATAGAAGTTTATACTAGAGATGTCTAAAGTTAGGTGAAATGAATCTTGTCGTAGGAGTTTTTCCAAGGACTTGAAAGAGGAGAGGATTTCATCAAAGGCCTACGTCAAGATAACTGTCATAGTCAAAAAAGGGAGATAATTCACTTAGCTATGGCCGGCTTTAAGTTGGGCTCATTTCTCCTTAGCAAAATTGGTTTATACATCACATTCAGAGTTATTTCACTCTATCTGTTTGCAACAACACAGTAAGTGGGTCAGAACAGAAGATGAATACGAAGATTTTTCCTCTTTGTTCTTGCTTTTACAAGTAAGTGACTCCAGGGTCCTGTTCACCATCCCTTAATCTGTCTCTGCCTCTCCAGTGGTCTCTTTGTAAAAGCAAAGGTAACAATATTTCCGTGTTTCATTGGGACTTCACCAATTACACATTTCTAAAATGTTCTAGATTCCTTGATACAAGGATTATAAATATCACATATTAATATTTTTCCTCTCACTTAATTTTTCCTTCTGCAGCTCCCTGACATACTTCTAACAAGGTTCTAGCTGGACAAACCATCTTTTTTTTTAGGAAAAGATGATTCCTCAATTTATATTTGTCATTAAGCCTCATTAAGCTTTAAGAAAACCTTTTTATTGACCATAGTGTGTCCACTTTGTTTGGTAAACCTCACTATGAACACTAAGTAGAAGGTCTTGCACACAACTGTCCAGGTGCTATAAAAACAGAGACTGAAGACTAAAGGTACAGAGCAAGGCAAAGCGCTTCAATAAAAATACAAAGGGTGGGGTTTTTCTTGTAAGAAATGGATTAAACATAGCTGAAGATATTGATGCTGGACATTTCTTAATACAATCTTATACTGACATTTCTTAATACAATTTAAAGTCTTCAGTTGGCTTGAACTGTCTTGGCTTTACACAAGGTATGTAACAGATTGACGTACCAGCACAATAAATACTCTCAATTTCTCCATTTCTTTTCTTGACACTTTTCTTTAACCACTGTCAGTCTAACATTTGCATCTCAAGAGAAAGTAGTAAAAATCTCACACATGGAAAAGGATCCTCTACTTATTTATCTCTCACTGTCAACGCTGCCCCTGTCATTGTAACGTAGCGGCCACAGACACCAGGCAGGTACATTTCTGCATGCAGCTGAAACAACGCTTCACGCTGCTAACAAGTTATGATCAAGAGTCAATACAGTTTAGGCTAGAAGACAGAGAGTGCACAGACAAACTGACCGTCATGCACTCTCAAATTTTATTGCCTATCCTGATCCTCTTCCACCACTCTTCTCATTTCCTTGGTAGATAGGCATGAACACACCCATTGTAAGGTATATATTTATGAAGGAAGAAGAGATAGTAATATGTATTGTACGCATGTAAGAAGTGGGAAATTAGTCCAAGACCTAAGAACAGAATGGCAGAAGAGAGGCGTAAAAGCTACACGAGGAAGGTTAAAAGAAATAAGAGAAATACCAAAGACAAGGACAGCGCTCATGGTATAAGCAGCAAGAGTTCATTACGCCAAAGTTACAGGTACACTTCAATAGCTTAGCATTGTTCTGACAGTGTAAGATGAACCTACACAGGCACATAGACAGCCAAATAGATATAGGATTTTTCTGTATCATTAGAGTGATGTAGAATAACCGGAGAAACCAGAAAATCTGACACACCCATTTGATGTAGGAAAAAAACAATTAAATTAATATACAGTAATACTATCTGAAAAAAATGTCCCAAAGCACAATTCAATGACCACTTCTTGGATCAGTAGCTGGTTTATCTCCTGTATACAGCAGTTAATGTTTAATGACACCCCTTAATAAAGTCCTAGTTTGAGGAATTGATAGAGGCCCAATGGGCCAGATTTCACCTGTCTTTGCAAAAATCCAAAGTACCCACTAACATTAAAAAAAAAAAAAAAAAAAAAAAAAAGCCTGCAATTTTAACAAAGAGCCAAGTTAGTTCTCTGTTCCAAGCATAGGTCAAATGGGATTGAAAAATCAACAATAATGAATTATATTCAGCATTTATGTCAGCAACCAACAAGATTTAAAACTTTTCCATGTCTTCAGCAGCAACAAACCTCTTTTGGATGCATCAGTAGGCTGAGATACTTTACCTAATGTCCAGTACTATAGGTGTGAATACTCATGAAAGCAAACATCTGTTTATTCACAATGCAGAAGTTACATAATCATGCCACCGACCTTGGTGGATTCACCTCCCTTCAGGTTTCCAGTGAACTCAGATAAATTGTTCTGTGGCCAAGAATATTGCATCAGCCTTAGCATAAAGTTTTTCTGGTACCTTAGAAACAGTGAAGTCATGGCAGAACAACATCTAGGTGATCTTTTTTATGCAATTTAAGAAAAGTATAATTGAATCTCTGCCTCACTTGCAGACTGCTTACTTGTGAAAATTACAGCAACTGACACAGACACAAACTAATACCATGAGAAGCCTAAGTTTTAAGATAGCCAGACTCATTTAGGAAAATAAGTTGGAGCACTCCCAGATCCTTAGGAATGAATCTCCTATTCCACGTCTTTATGACATCTTTGAAGTACTCAATGCTGGGGTGGGGAGATTAAAAATACTGAAGTCTTCTGTAAAGATATTAGCCTTCCACTTCCTTTTGGCCAACTACAAGTTGTCAGGCTGTTCAAACCCCAGACACTGTACCAATCCCCAATCCCAATGCCTAAATGACATTCACTAGTTTCCTAATGAAATGTATTAGAAACCACTTAGAAAAAAACACATCTGTCTAATTTTCCAAAACAGACTAGAGGCTTAATTTTGTTCTCAGCTACACTGGAGTAATTCTAGAATAGCTTAATTGATGACACTGAATTACACAAATTCTCACAGCAGCGTATCTAGAAGGTGAATTTGTTTGCAGGGACAATGGATTACGAGGACTCAAGGTGCGAGATTCAAGCCCCAAATATCCATCTTGATTTAGAGCTGCTGTCTTGCTTCCTCAGCACAGTGCTGGGGTTTGGGCAGTGGCCACTGATACAGATTTTTCCTCTAATTTAACGGTTTTATAAATATCACATACAGATATCCAGCTACAAATAGAAAGTAGCCCTGAAGTTGCTCCAAAGAGCAGCAGTGCTGGGATGGAGCACAAGTCAGTCCAAAGAGTCTCAAAAGACTCCTTGGCAGCTGCTTTCCCAGCAGCACGAGGAGAGCACAGCTTGCAGTCCAGCCCATGTGTTACATGAGTTCCCAACGCACCGTCATTGTTGCTAGGCCAGGGGTAGATGGAAGGCTTCTAAGTGGACAACCGCTAAAGTACACTGCTAAATTAGAAGACCAACCCTGCAATGAAATAACACTTGCAAAAAAACCACAGAGACAGAAAATTCCCAGAAAAATCACCTCTCTCGTTCCTTGTAGAGAAAACAAGAGCTTCTATATATCATCACCAGACCAGCAGTGGTCATAGACTCATTTAGTTTTTTAAGGTACCGGGACATTTTCCTTTTGGGAACAATAGTTATAAATAGTTCTGCTAATCTGTCTGGAAAAGGGAGTGAAAAATAATAGATATATTTAAATTTATATAGGCTTAGACATAATCATTTTTTTGTAGGCCGATATAGCCTTTGCCTTTGGAGCACAATGGAAAATACTGTAAGTCCCCTACTAAAGGCAGGTTCCACAATAGGGAACTGACTTTGAATCCAGTCTGTCCTACATTTCATATGCACATTTGTGTCATAAGTCTCATTTATATAGCCTGTTCCTCTATTGTTGGCCATCCCTCTCTTATAACATGACTGCATAAACTAATATACAAATACTATTTGTAAGACCTATGCCAGGATTCACTCTATAGGTCTCAAGAGACCTTTTACTGTTCATATCTTGTCCTATAAGATTTGGAAATTAAGGTCTTTGTTGTATTAATTTAGGTTTTCAGCTTCAGGAGGTCTGTTAACTAATCAGATTTCTAAATCTATTCTTCTTCTATTTTTAGTGAACCCCTAACCTGATATACCTTGTTCTATCTCCACCCAGAAGTTCAAGATCCTTAACTTTGGAGAAGTGCAGAGGGCAAACCAATGTGCAAGAGCAAAAGAGGAAGCACAAAAAAGTGTAATATTTTTCCATTAAAAGAGCTGATAACAGCCATGTCATGGAAACTGCTCCTTAGAACACGGGACAGCATACTGTGTAACAGTCGTGGACTGGATTTACTTGCTGATAGTGCTAAAATGGCCAAAATCTGCAACAAATTTTGTCCACATTTGGACTGGAATAAAATGCTAAATTATTGCATAGACATGAGATGGAAAACCAATATTATCTCCCAAAATGCATGAGGTCATCAATAAATAACTTGTATTATAGGCAACACTAGGCAAAATAAGCAAGAAAAGCTAGTCTTTAGCTTCTTTTTCAGAAGATAGTCATTGCTGCAACTGGCACACAGGTTTAGACACAAGATCCTGAGGGGACTTAAGGTCGTAGTCTTAATGTAGATCATCTTGTGAATGCTTTGCTTCCCTTTTAAAGCCGCAAACACTGTTTCTCTCCTCTTCCACAATCATAAGGCTGGAGCAGCTACAACAACTCATTTGGAAGCACTTTATTAGGAAACCATGTAGGGTACCGTTATCGACTGTTTTGTGCAGCCTAACAGTTGGAAATGACATTTTCCAGCACCGTGATACCTACCAGCTCCCCACAGCCCACCTTGCAGAACTTCAGCTCATGTGACGCAAATCCCGGGACAGGTCAGTAACCTGAGTCTTTTCTATATCTCCCAGATTTCTTGTCTCTCAGGCACATGTACAAGTGGAGCTCTCATTTGAAACCCACTTTTTCTCTCTCTCTATTAAAAGAAATAGCTTCCTTTGCACATGAGAATAATAGCTTCCTTTGCACATGCAAAGATTATATTCCAAAAAAAAAAAAAAAAAAAAACCAAACCAAAAAAAAAAACAAAAAAAAAAAAAAAAAAAAAAAAAAAAAAAACAAAACAAAAAAAACAACCAAAAACAAAAACCAAAAAAAACCCACCACAAACAAAAGTACATCAGGGGTTTGCAATAAAGGCGTACGTGCAAGCTAATAGAAGCAGTCAGAGCTGGAAAATAAGGGACACAATGAAACACTTTCTGACACAGGTGCTTTCCCAGCCAGGAACCCATTAGCACCTTGTCACAAAAGCCCCTAAGCGCACAAAAATATGAATTTGGAAGTCATAAAAGCCAATGGACATATACAATTAAGTGACCAATGAAAAGCTGTCGTCTTCTCTTCCTCTTTGGAACATAGCCAGAAATGACTGGTGGGTAGGAAAAGATAATTTGGAAATACCTCAAACTCAAATTTTAATGTTTACTGGCAGGGGGAAAGCCGACATCTAGCAAAGGTGGGGAAAGAGAAAAAGAGTGGTTTGTGGCAATATCTCCATTAATTTTATGAGACTTATGAAAACTGAAGCCTGGTAGTGACTATGAATTTAGCAGGATCCAGGGGCAAATGTACTGAGCATCTCCTGACATTTCCATACAGAACAAATTAAAAGGCACCTGCCAAAGCACCAACATCGCTAACCTAACAGTCTCCCACATCAGTTGTCTCAGCTTTCCCTAGCTCACTTCATCTACTGTGGCTACAGCTACCATTGTCTGAGTATGTTTTCTGTACCTCGGTTTTCCTACTCCCCCACTTCAGCCACTTCTTGACAAATCCTGAGTCTTCCACCTTCAAATCCAAAGTTCTACCATAGCATGAAAACTACTTATGTCTTGGCTGTCAAAACTACACTAAAGCTTTAAACTCACGGTGTGTCAAACTAAAAATATGCTCTGATGGGCTTCTGGAGTCAAACTTCTCCGGCCATAGTTCATAATCTTTGTCTCCAATATCCATTCAAAATCTGTTTGAAACTTATTTATCCTTTCTAGGATTCTACCAGGAGTCCACCCATACGTAACTTCATAACATAAGCTTCTAATTATGAAAAAAGAAAAAAGCCTGCATGAGGAATCAACACACCCACTCTTACCAGCGGACCTCTCCCTACTCTGTTCGTCTTGATTATACATACTTAGGTGGGAAACTGTTTATTATCACCAATTATGGAGCAACTCTTGTCCTCACTGCAGAACCCTATCATATCAAAGATTGCAAAAGTACTGTTAAATAAGACAGTCCTTGATGTAAAGAGCTTTCGGCAAGTTTGCCCTGGAGAGGACTCTTCTGGTATTTGCTGCCCAAGACAGCCCTTTGCTGAAACCCCTTTGCCGTTGACTGTGCAACAAACAGGGGGGAAACCTCAAGAGAAAACATGCATCCAGAAGTAAATGTCAAACATACTTAGAAACACATTTTAGCACAGATTGTAAAGTAAAAGTTGGACCAGCTGAGTGCTTTTCATAGGATCAACAGTTTCTTCCCCTATGTTGTTCATTGCACAGCCACTGCAAAGCACAGAGTCTGGGAAAACGCAGGCTCTTGGAAATACCTGTTTTCAGGGCTTAAGAGAATTAAAGGCCTGACTCTTCCACTAGCACAAATCAGAAATAAATGCAGAAAGTCACCTGGCATTATGCTGCTGTAAAACACATATGCAGCTGAGATGTTTTGCTTGCTTCAGTGGTATAACTTCAGTAACACGTGCAGATTGACATGCAAATAAACCTCTTGAAATTGAACCAAGAGAGGTGGAGAGAGAAAGACAATCTTGATTAAAATTTTTTGAAGGACACTACTATGAGGTGCTTAGTTATGATCAGCTCAACATAAATTATCATATAACCCATTTCCAATGAGAATGCAATATGAGCTAAATTTTACACTGATTTATAGCTTATAAAGGCCTCAATGAAAAACCTGGTGGTTTCACAAGTCTGGGTCAGAGCAGAATACAGGTTTGTTTTCTTTCATTAAACATGTACGATTGTGCATTAGGGGTGGAAGGTCACAGAAATAGCAAGAAAAGGACTTTTAAAAAAGTTTCATCTCATGTAAGGAAAAGATTATTCCTCTGTACAAAGTTCTAAACCTGTGTTCAGTTTGCCCTGAATCGACTGCAATGACGACATCATTTCAAAGATGATGATGTAGATTTTGAGAAGAAATACGATACCAAAAGTTATGTCTGAAGTCCTTCTCTTATATTCACAGATTCTTGATTCCTCTTTTCAGACAAAAAGCCTCTACCTGCCTCAAGATCCCATTTAGCTTGGCAGTCTGCAAAGAGCAGGTAATGGCCTATGTTAGACAGCAATGAAAAAAAATTGCACTTTTCCTCTTCCCTTTCTAACCTGCTTCCTAGACACTGTGAAATCTCCTGCTAAAAAACCCACAGATTCTAGCAGAGTCCACATTCTGGTCACAGTTGCAGCATATAGAAAGAGAAATGGCAGAAACGTTGATTTATTTGTACTAGTGTAAATGAGATCAGAGTTAGAGCTCAAAGCCAGGACTGTATGACAAGACGAGCAACTTGCAAAATTAATTATTAAAAGGCTATCCCGTACAAAATGGGAGTAGGATTTTTGAAGATACTTGGGGTTTGCCTGTAGGTTTAGTGTTTGTTTTGGTTTGGTTTTTAATTATTATTACACGTCATTAATCTGTTCAGACATTATCTCCCTTTAATTTTGCTCGTTGCTTTTAACAGCATATTTCAAGATATCGGCAAAGTATCTCTCTCCTTTCGTATTAGCTCCAGTCATGCAACCCTTAGAGCTCAAAGACTTGTGTGATTAATAGCTCTGCCAGCAATTCCTATTTAAAAACTATTCTTATTTTATCTTTTTACTCTGTCCCTGATTTTTCTCTACCCTCTCTGCAGAATACCCGCTGCCAGAGTCTTCGTACAGCCCAAAACTTTGCAACTTTATTTCTCACTATTCCTTTTCCACTTGAAGGTGGTCCTGTCAATTTTGTTTCACTGGATAATGACCAAGCAACCTAAAAGCACAATCCTACAAATAGCTGAGTGCCCCACTATAGATGTAAGCCGAAACCAGTAATTTAGCACCTTTGAAAGAGCTCAGCACCTTGCAGGATGGTACCGATGTGTTTCAGCTTGCTACGCTATGATTTGCTCATGCCCGTTTCTCACTTGGAAGTCAGCGTTACCTTCTAGTCTTGGATTACAAGAAAACAGAGGAAGGTATTTAAACAAGATCACAGAGGATCTGTCACCGAGCAGGCAACGCAGACTCCTTACTGCAAGGCTCCCAAGCGAGCACTGGAAGTGTAAGTTATATGCTGAAAATTATTCTGTCATCCCCATGACAATTTAATTATTTTTTTTTTTTTTTTTTTTTTAATCTAGTGCTTCTTGACTCTGTTTAGGTAGCCATGTCTCCTCAATATCTCATTCAGGTGTAGCACAGAAAAGTCTAACAACCCTGGGCTGGCAGCCAAGCTTGCCTGTGACTGACGCTCGCTTAACTGAGCAAAGATTTGCTCTGCTCCAAGCAGGAACCTGACTACACGAGGACCAGCAGTGACAGCGAGGGTGCAGGCTTGCATCCTAACAACGCCGTTTCCAGCTTGTGCTCAGGCAAGTGGAACCAGCACTTAAGCTGAATGCTAAAAGGCTTCAATCTTCTTCTTCTTTCCAATTCACCTCCTATATAAACCCAGGACTTTTTAGTAAAAGCAGCACATTAGGGTAGTTACGTCGCTAATCCGGGCATAATTTTAAACTCAATGAAGGCAATTTAAATGTTGAAGAAGGAGAAAAGAAAAGGGAAGTACAGAAGAGAGGAGGTGGAGAGGAATGAATTGCTTAGAATACATTTTAAAAAATGTATTCTTGCCAGTAAATGATAGAAATAAATCAGCAGTATGAAATCACTGGTAGCTAGATTTAAAACAGAGTTTATGACCATTTGCTAAGGGGCCAACATAAAGTATAAGCAAAACTAATAAAAATATAGCTTCCACGAGCAATGATAATGTTAATCTGTTGGAACAAATTCTTTGATTTAAACTAAGTTATATTTCTCCAAACACAGACTACAGGTGAATGTAACAAAATATCTGCCCCAAAGGTATTACTGTCTAACCAGTCAACGACTAGGGGGATAACAAACAAGAACGTGTAAGGGAAGTCTGTGCCCAGCAGAAGTATGCGGATAATTAAATCTCCTTGCCTCACTTGGAGAGGAAAAAAAAAAACCAAACCAAAAAACCAAAAAAAAACAAAAAACACCAAACCAAAAAAATACCACCAATCCCCACCCCCAAAAACCCCACAACAACAACCAAAACCAAACCAAACTCTACCACAAATGACTAAAGAATTACAGCTTTTGTGTAAGCAATTCCATGATTATTAACAATTGCCCCCCCATCTGTCTTTTTTTTTTTTTTTTTTTTTTTAAACTGAGGACAATTTTTCTTGAATACAGGTAATTAAAAGAGCTAGAATGCTCAGTTTGAACCCTGGTGGAACAGAGAGATGTAGAAGAGAAGTTAGTGTTGGTCTCATGTATATGATTTCATCAACATTCACACAAGTTTTGGAAGCTAGACTAATGTTTTTCAGTCTTTGAGAAGTTGCTAACTAACTCCATTTATCCAACATACTAGCAAGGTATTGGTCAAAGAACACAGCCTTTACATATCCAGTGGCCTTGATGTTGTGTTTGATGTGCAAGAAACACTGTACCAAGCTGTGAACAGCAATGAAGTAAGCCTGGCCTGTGGACCGAAATAACCTCTTAAACTTTTCATCTCTTAAAACTTTGGTTTACATTTCAATTAGGTCACAAGCAAAATCCATTTGGTCATGTCAATCTACAGATGACATAGCTTGATCATAAAAATCATCACAGAGCTAAGTACAATTGGTAATCTCAATAGCAGGCAAAGATGCTCTAAATTAGAAATGCGTGGGTGGGTTATGAATCTCTACCCTCTGTCTTCAGTAATCCATCCACTAAGTATTTTTTTTTTTAAATACGTTATCCTTAAGTGAATAAACAAGTGAAAATAAAAATAGCCCAACTAAGAAACAAACATTAATGGGAATGGGCAGGAAAAGCAAGAGTAGAAGTGAAGCCTTCTCAAAGAAAGGCCTTACAGTCTACAAACATCTAAGAGATCCTGTGGCCAGATCTCCATTTTGTCTTTTGGGAGACAGAACACCAATGAACCACCAAAAACTTTAGCACCATTAATATTGAAACACCTTTCCCCTCCCCTTCCTCTCTCTGGGATTTTTTGAACCTGGATCTTCTAATTGAAAGCCAGTGGATTAAGCATAACACATCAAACCACTGTTAACACCCAGCCTCCCGCAAGGCTGAATCCTAACAACTCTGTTTTCTGCCTACAGTATGTGCAAGCAAGTGGAACCACCACATGCACTGCATGCTAAAGGCCACAGCCTTTGTCTTCTCCAAGTTCTGTCTATTTCAGAGGCTAACATGCTGCAATTAGTCTAATTAATGTGAAACAATGAGCAGTGTTACCACTTATCAAATTGATTGTTCCCCTATCAAAACAAAACAGGCTGGCTTTTTGATGTAATTTCAAGAGATGATTTGAAATGTCATGTTGCTGCAAGCCAATTACCTTATGACTGGAGTCACGGTCAACAGAATACATAATTAGCACGAGTTTGGGAAGGCTGCTTACTGCTAGTATGCTAATTAACTATCTTTTGTCATAAAACAAAAAGGTTGTAGCTGGGGTTGTGAAATAGGTCTTTTTTATTTACATTTCTTTGTGCTTATCAATGTGAGGCATGACAATGCAAAAGAATGGAAGATTTTAATTCCACTACTTCAAATTAATACTGAGCCGCAAGGTCAGGCACGGTGTTGGACTACAAGCAACATTCAACTCCTCTGTGTGCGACATGCGGGCTGCACCCTCTGCCTGGAGAACGATAAAATGAAGCATGAAGTGCATCTCATACCAAAGAGCCACCGAGTAGCACCTATGAAGCAACGGATGGCACTTGATTAGTACGGGATGCTCCTTTCCAGAAAGGAGGAAAGTTCTTCTGATAGCCCAAGCGTGCCAGGCACCATCCTGCCAACTCCAAAACGCTCCATCACACCTTTTCGAAAGCACCCTCCAGAAAGTGGAAAAGCCTAAACTAAGCCGAACCAATGACATTAGTACTTCTGCTTCAGCGTGGGGCTCAAAGAACACTTAACGAGGGCGTGCGGGACAACGAGCGAACCCTGCCTGTGAGGAAAAAGCTTCATAACTCAGCTGCTGCCACCTCCTCTCTGTCGCCTCATTTGTATGATAAATTTTGTATTCCTCAGGCATTCGTTACAGAGCTGATCCTGCACGGCGCTGGGTGCCCTCTATACCTATAGGTTTCAGGGGAAGCCAAGGAGCTCATTACTTTGCAGGATAAAGACCTACCAGAAAGAATCCAAACTTAAAAGCTGGCTGTCAGCTGCTCCCACTCTGCCCTCTCCCCTCCCAGCACCGCTCCACACACCGCAACGCCGTCACGCGAGGGTAACGGAGGGCAGAAATTAGCTTAGTGAATCATCACTAATTCCTACCAATTTAAATTCTGTTTTTCTTTTTCCTGTCTATAATTCAGCACTTTATCTAAGGTTTTGCTTGGCCTGAGCGACTCCTGAGAGCAAGGTCTGGAATTGCTGGAAGTTTTAACGATGTTGTTTCACTAACAGCTGCTGACTTACGAATCCTCCTATTTGTCGTAAAAATGATTTTGTTTCTCTATGTATGCTTGGTTTGAACCGCTATAGAGATAATTCTCATGCTTCTTGATAGCCCTTAAAAGCAAGAGAGACGTGCAAATCACTCATACAGAGAGGAGAAATTAAGTGTTCAAAACCTAGATCAAAAAGTTGTCAAGCTTGCGTTTTCTGAAGCCTTCGTTTAAATTCAAACCCAGTCAACTCAAGGTTTGCACGAAGAATCTTAAGGTTTCAAGTCCAAAAATGTCATTGAGTGGATCACTTTTAAAATCATTGCTGAGACGAAATCAGAAAGCATTCCTCAATTACTGTCCTGATTTCTCTCTTCCAATCTGAGCTGAACTCAAAGTGTAATAAAATTAGGTATGCATGCAGGAAGGCTAAATTTTTATCTTAAATGAAGAAACCTATAACGAAGAGGAAAACACTCATTTCTTCTGGTGCTGTCATTTACTAGAATCAACATCATCCTTCCTGTCTTTATTCAGCAGAGAAAACAAAGCTAATCCCAATTTCTAAAGAGCTGGCTAATAAAGGAGTCAAGGGATCATTAGTCTAATTAACTCATTCCTGTTTTCAGTTTACATTTCATTATGCTATTACACTCTTTGAAATGTCAATTTTTAAATACCATAAAAAACTGTTTAACATATAGACATTATGTTCAACAAATCTAGGGACATACAGAACAGTTACTCAGTACTAGTAAATTAATAGCATCCAGGTATGCAACTAAACATCTCCCAGCTAAATTGTTATTGTAAACTTCATTTATTGATACAGAAATCAGCAAAATATTTCACTTGGCTCCTTGCTTTATAGTGCTGCTTTTGCTACCTGAATATTTCATAATACTCCTATGTCCTTGCATCCATTTTTGGTAATTTTATTCTTTAAAAAAAAAAAAAATCATCAGGATACTAAACTACAACTTCCTCATTTTTTTTTTTTCTTCTTTTTATTGGGTGTCTTTCTATAGCTTAATATAATGAGTCACTTACTGTACTTTAAGTCAATTCTTAAATTGATTTAATGAGTCATTGAGTCATTTACTGTCTTTTAAGTCAATTTTTAAATACATGCAACTTCTGTGAAATTAATGGTCACTTTTATAACCAGCTGTTTGGAAACAACCTGAGTTAACAGAACAGGCTTGTACTACTACACTTGCACAGACAAGTACAAGTTTTATAAAACAATTAAATTCTTGGTATAAATTAAATACTATGTAATAATATGTGTGTGCACACACAAGCAAATAGGAAGAGAGAAAGCCTGTAGGCAGGCACACAAAAATACATTTCTGTGCGCACTTCTGAACATCTCACATGCACTGTCTACCTACTTACTGGGGAGCAAACAGCTTTTGCTTAGCATTTAATCCAGCAAGTCACTAAACTTAACACTACATAGACTTGTCCCTGAACATGTCTTAGATTATTCACATGTTTAAATTAGACATATATGACAAATTACTGGACCACAGCCTGAAGCATGGAGACATTTTGCCACTGGGCTTCTTTGTAGTGAAACACCTGCAGGAGTCTGGGATACCTGAGCAGTTAAGATGGGCACAACTGGCACGATCTCCTTAGTATCCTCTTTTCCAAATGTCCCATGATGACATGCCCCCTCCACCTGCCTGGGCGTCCTCCAAAGTCTTTTCTCCTACAAATTTGCACAATACGTACACCGACTATCATCTCAGCAGTTGACAGAATCAGGCTACGTGTGCCAGAGTACACCCGTAACGTTCTCCCAATGAAAATGTCAGGCATCGTGATTCCTTTGTATGTATTTTAAGGGATGCTAATGATTGCTTGCGCTGACTCCAACTCACAGGCAAAATGAAGACAGACACATTGAAACGGGAATGAAGCATGACAGCAGCTCTTACATAAATATGATCCAGGCATCAATTATATCTGCTACAGCATGGGCCTGGTTATTAGTCATGCTGGATAATAAGAGTTCTGATCCTTACGTACGTGTGAGCCTTCAGCATTCGAGATTCACCAAACCACTTTTTAATACTTTGATTTCATCTGCCCCTTACCTACATCAAAAACCTTACTAGTTAATTCCCTGGTTATTTTAATTTCTGAGAACTGGAATTTGCTCTTCTGAATAGCCCGGACCCCAGTGAGGCCTCTACTGCAGCTCTACAACGTCCTCTAATTGTGACCAGGCACTAACATAATATAAGTTTAGCTCTCCTGTGCTATAGATGCACCAGAAATGAAGAAAAATTTGTTTTAATATCTACCTCCTCAGTCTATCACAGGAAAAGAAGTCCTTGCCGATGCCTAACAAAGGGAATGTGTGACTAGATATCAGGAGGACTGTGAGTGCAGTACATGGATTATTTTTAATGGCTTAACAAGGATTAAACCACATCCATTAATTAAGGTATTTTGAGAAGGCCAATGAAAAATAACATTTCCATCTGTTAAAAACATAATATGTGTATCTTTAATATCAGCTCTGCTTTAGGAGGACCGAATCCGGATAGGAACTGTAGCTAACAAGGTACCTGATAATGCTCCTGCAGTAAGAGGTGAGCATTAGCTCTCATTAATTCATGTTCTTAGTGTTATTCGGCATCACAGGCTGACCCGACATGATGTAACAGGATGTGGCATGCCAGAATGCATCACAACGTGTTCAGAATCGTAAAAGCAAACAAACCCT
>KL280108.1:4353-14442 GCA_000699545.1 Podiceps cristatus | reverse complement strand
GGGCTGCTGTTCGTTAACCCTCACAAAACCACCGCTCGGCTCTGGTCGCTGGGCTCGCTCCGTTTCAGCGAAACTACTTCGTGGTACTTTCTCGGGAGGGGTCAAAAGTACGATGGATATGCCCGTGTAAACCGGTGCTCACGGGACTCTAGATGGAGAGTGCTGTCTGAAACTCTGATGGTGCTGTTTTACATTGCGTGGACAAGAAAACACAGCTACCAGGGGAAGGGGAAATGATTTGAAACTAATTTTCATGCCTAGGCTTGTTTCTGTGAAACAGTATGTATGCGTATGCTAAATGGTACAGAGCTTCAGCAGATGAAACTGATTTTCCTTTATGTGGATGTCTGAGGAAGCAAATGTGTAAGTACAGGTAGGAGGAGACGTTTCCCAGTAATTTGTGGAAGCCAGGACCCCAGTTAGATACCAAAGTTTCAAACATAAGAGGTGTCAGTATTCTGACACCCACTTCACATACTAAGAAACAAAAATACCCAACTGGTCAAGGCTTTACAGTCAGTGGCACTGATCTCCTGTCCTCTCCTGAAAATCTGCGCGCTACTGCTCCAAATTCTCTAGATTACTTCTGCCTAACATTTGTATGGTTGGTGAAAACAGCAACTGGGGAAATAAATGACTTGTGGCTTGTCTGGATTGATTGAAAACTACCCTTTTTTTAAGCTGTCGTGCTGGGACTGGGTCATCTGTTCACAATTCTTACAGCTGCTTCTAAACCCCAGTAAGATTTGTCACAAGGCAGAACTCGCGTGCTGATGGCAGCTTTTCCGTTGCCTTGCAGCATGATGCTCAGATGGATTACTATGGCACTCGGTTAGCGACCTGTTCTTCAGACAGATCCGTGAAAATCTTTGATGTAAGGAACGGAGGGCAAATCCTCATTGCGGACCTGAGAGGGTAAAGTATTGTAAACAGAAGATTGTAATCTGTGGAAATCTTTAATGTTTTGTCATTTTGCCTTTTTGGTAATGTAAGATGCATGGTCAGTTCCTCCAAGATAATAATTACTATGTCTGGCTGATGCTAAACAGCTCTTGAGAGCTGTAAGGGGGAACAGAGAGACAGATAGAAATAACACTAGGACTTTTTCATTCATTAAATACTCGACAGCTGTAATTTTCAAGAATTAAACTTACACTCTTAATTCCTAATATAAGGATAAACGTTTGGATTTGTTTTCGATGGCAGTGGCTTAGTCTGACAGTCCCGTATGCTGGTTTTCATCTTGGCATTACTCATATTCTTTATATCACTGGATGAGTCGCTCACAGAACACCGATTTAAAATAATGATGGCGGTGAAACAGCTGCAGCTGGAATGGGTTTCTCTCAGCTTTTCCAAATACCATTGTTTCTTGCAGGCATGAAGGTCCTGTGTGGCAGGTTGCCTGGGCTCATCCTATGTATGGAAATATCTTGGCTTCCTGTTCCTATGACAGGAAGGTTATTATCTGGAAGGAAGAAAATGGCACTTGGGAGAAGACCTATGAGTACACAGGGCATGATTCCTCAGGTACCTGGGGTTTGGAGCTGGGAAGTGAGACTGGGGATACGAGCGGATTTGGAAAGGTTGGAATAAAACCATCAGTGCTAAGGAAGAAAGCTGTTATCAAACAAATAGGGATAAATTAACGGAGAGACAGTGTATTCAGCACAAACAAAACATCTGCGTAGTGCCATATTGCTGGATGACCTCCTGTCCTGGTTCACACGATGTTTGCGTAGGAGCTGTTTTACAAACCAGCTTTCAAACAAAGAAGATGGTAGGGTACTGTATCCACTACAGGAAGAAAGGAAAAAGGTGGATTTTAGCATGCTGTATTTTGATTTTACGATGGAAAGTGTTTTGTTCAGATGACTGATCCTCCTACATGTGGACCTAAGAAGTCTCCAGCGGTGTTTTGTTACTAGACTTCAGATACTATGCCTGCCATTCAGCTTTTGTTCTCGCGTCAGCGATACTCGTTGCAGGGGATAGTCAGACTTTTTAATATCTCATTAAGAATGCTCTCTTGGTGTTCTTATTTTAAAAGGGGGCCAAAAATAAAGGCAGTTTTCTGTCATTTAGTAAATAATGTTAATTGACTGGCTTTGCTGAAATTTAGGAGTGCTCAGACTCTTGTTCTTAGCTTTCAAAGCTGCTTGCTTTAGTGACTGTTCCATGAATATAAGTCAGTGAATTGGTTAGCCAGTTTTAGGTAGTCACTGTGGTATAATCCAGTCCGTCTCACCCTTCACAGTGAATTCTGTGTGCTGGGCACCACATGACTATGGACTGATCCTGGCCTGCGGGAGCTCTGATGGGGCTATTTCATTATTGAGCTACACAGGCGACGGGCAGTGGGAAGTCAAGAAGATCAGCAATGCACATACGGTAAGTCTGTTACTTTGGAGCAGCACAGAGTTCTTGGAGCTACAGATAAAGCACCAACTTGATGCCTCAAAGAACTTGTAGGCTAGATAAATACTGAAATACAATGAAATGATGTGAAACATTTTCCAGAGTCGAGCTTAACTTGTTTTAAATTAATCCAGAGTGGGAAGGTATACTCTGTAGTTACTGAATTGAGGTAGAAAACAAGACGTGAAGGTTACTAAACAGCACTGATAATACTTGTTTATTAAGCTTTATGTTAAACACAGTGCTGGAAGTTACCTGGTAGGAAATGCCTTTGGTACTAAGAACACCTGTACAAACTGACTGAATAAACTGAAACTGGAAAAACTGCAGGACTCATGTTTTTTCCCAAAATAGCCGGGATTTTTGCCTAAGCAGAACTTGATAAACTAATGACAGTGTCCCAATAATAAAAGGCAATTAGGCTCTGGACCCACAGGTTCCTTCTACACCTGCGTTCCTGAATCTTAGCAACTGTGTATGTCTTGTGTCTTCCACTGTTTACATATCCAAGATGATATTTGCACATAAAACTGTTACTTAGCTACCTAAGGCTTTCTGAATAAGTGCCCTGTTAAGAGTAGACTATATCTGGATTTCTTACTCATCTAATTTCCGTCCAGCATTGTGCAAGACTCCTTGTTTCCTAAGATGGTCTTACTCCTCCCCCCCAACCCAACAGAGAGTATGCTAGGTGTCCTTTGCACCCTCAGCTCTTTCTTGTTTGTTTATTTAAAGAAAAACTTTTAATAATACTTTTTTCCCCCCCCCATTAAATAGATTGGATGTAATGCAGTTAGCTGGGCTCCTGCTGTTGTACCAGGAAGCCTTATAGAACAACCATCTGGTCAAAAGCCAAACTACATCAAAAGATTTGCATCTGGTGGCTGTGACAACCTTGTCAAGATCTGGAAGTAAGTGCTCTGTTGCCAGACTTAAGAACTTAAAAAACCTGATAATTTATAGTCTTTGAATGCCCCTGTTAGTATCTCATGTAATATTTTTGGCACCTCTACGCTTTCATCTTTGAATTACCGTTTTAGAGAAGTGCTTTAAAAATGGAAACAACATAGTGACGTAGGGTCTCTCGCATTGTTACAGCCATCTGTGTCAGTCTTGCATCATCTTGTCTTGGAAAGTGACTTTCCACTTGTCTTTGCTTCCTTCTGTCACCTGGACAACAGCAGATTTCTGTACAGTAACCGAATATTGAATACTCTTTGCCTATGCGGCTTTCTGTCCCCTGGAAGGGATTTTTCTTCTCCCCTTAGAGCTTTTTGGAGAAGAGTGGGGAACATTTGTGCTTTGTCTTACCTGGATAAGCCAGGAGTCTGAAAGCTACAAACCCAAAGCTTTCCAGCATAGTAGATGAGAAATATGGCTGGCTGCTGCTGCCACCCTTCTGACTGTATGAATCTGTTCTCAGGGAAGAAGATGGTCAGTGGAAAGAAGAGCAGAAGCTGGAGGCTCATAGTGACTGGGTTCGAGATGTAGCCTGGGCTCCATCCATAGGTTTGCCAACAAGCACCATTGCTAGCTGCTCACAGGTGAGGCTTCTGTTGGAGTGACAGAGGCAGGCTTTCAGTCCCCATCTACTTCCTTCCCCTTTTCCCTAGTAAAGGAGTAGTAAGGATAGAACTGCTGTGACAGGTCCTCTTTGCAATCCTTTGCCCTGCCTGGGTCTGTGCATAAGAGCCTCTGATTCCTCTTCCTCCTAAACTCAGAAGCCCAAAGGAAGCGTTTCTGGACAAAGGTTTGTGCATGTGTGGCACTCTACCAAAGACTGTCTTTTATTTTGAAAATCATGAGCAGGATGGTCTCACTATGAGGAAGAAAATAAAAATAATGTATTTTAATGTCTCTGGATCAAATTCACTGAACTTTCAGCTAAAAATACTGTCTTCTAATAACTGGCATTCTTAATCAGCTCTGATGTCCTTAACCTTCAGATTGACTGTAGTGTTCTTGCCGCTAATAATGTGGTAAATGCCTTTTTTTTTTTTTTATAACAAGAAGACTGCTCAGTAAGCTGCTACCTTGCTGTCATGTGACTGGAAAGCAAAATCTCATTCTGGGGAAAGAATTTCAGCTGATACATATTTTGGGAGCTTTTCTCTGGCGTTTGCTAGTCATCGTTTGTATGTAGTTTTTCTCAGAGAGCTGTACTCCTGTCTTACTTTTAGCAATAGTAAGAAGACAGCTCCTTTGCTGTGTTGAGCAAAAATGCCTGTGAACACATTTAGGCTTCATGTCAGTGCTGTGATTCGGAAGCGTAGCCATAAGTGCAATTAAGGTTGTTTTTTCTGTGCTATAACTAGACGCCCAGCCACCTCGGTCTGCTTGCTTTTGCAGGATGGCAGAGTGTTTATCTGGACGTGTGATGATGCCTCTGGAAATTCATGGTCACCAAAGCTGCTGCACAAGTTCAATGATGTTGTCTGGCATGTGAGTTGGTCCATTACTGCAAATATTCTTGCAGTGTCTGGAGGAGACAATAAAGTGAGTACTGCTGCCTTGGCTTTTACTCCTGCATGCCCTGTTTTCAGAGGAGCTGAGACGAGACAGGCTATTGGCAGTTTTGTTTAAGTTTAGACTGTTGTAGATTCTCCTTTGCTTCAGTGGTGATTTTTTTTTTTTCTTTTGACTTAACAAGAGGGGAGGAAGACCCTAGCCTTTGGCAGACTATTGGCCCTGCATTCTTAGTCCTTACTGGAGATTAGAAATGCAGTTTAACTTTATTTTGTTAGGGTACCAACGGCATGATTCACATCCTTTCCCTTTACCACTGGATGATTATTCAGTATACAGTAACAAATAACTTAAAACACCACTGCAACAGTTAACTTCTGCATAGAATCGCAGAATGTCCTGAGCTGGAAGGGACCCACAAGGATCATGGACTCCAACTCCTGTCCCTGCATAGGACAACCCCAAGATTCACACCATGTCTCTGAGGGCGTTGTCCAAATGCTTCTTGAATATTGTCAGCCTTGGCGCCGTGACTGCTTCCCTGGGGAGCCTGTTCCAGTGCTCCACCACCCTCTGGGTGAAGAACCTCTTCCTAATACCCAACCTAAACTTCCCTGGCGCATCTTCCTGCCATTCCCCCGGTCCTATCATTGGTCACCTGAGAGGAGAGATCTGTGCCTGCTCCTCCTCCTCCCCTTGTGAGGAAGCTGTAGGCTGCGATGAGGTCTCCCCTCAGTCTCCTCTTCTCTAGGCTGAAGAATGCTCTCTAGGCTTCTCATGGCTTCCCCTCTAAACCCTTCACCAACTTCAGGGCCCTCCTCTGGACACTCTCCAGTAGCTTTATATCCTTAGAATCATAGAGTCATTTATGTTGGAAGAGACCTTTAAGATTGAGTCCAACCATTAACCTTTCACTGCCAAGTCCACCACTAAACCAGGTCCCTAAGTGCCACACCTACACGTCTTTTAAGTACCTCCACGGATGGTAACTGAACTGCTTCCCTGGGTAGCCTGGTTCTAGTGCCTGACAACTCTTTTGGTGAAAAAAAAAATCATAGAATCATATAATATACTGCAGTGTCCAAAACTGCACACAGTACTCGAGGTGGGGTTGCACCAGTGCAGAGTAGAGCAGGACAATCACCTCCCTTGACCGACTAGCAAGGCAGTGCTTGTTGCGCCCCAGGGGACGGTTGGCCCTCTTGGCTGCCATGGAGCACTGTGGGCTCATGTTCAAGTTGCCATCAACCAGAACCCCCAGATCCCTTTCTGTAGGGCTGCTCTCCAGCCTCTCGCTCCCCAGTCTGTAGGTATGTCCAGGGTTGATGTGCCCCAGGTGCAAAACCCAGCACTTGCCCTTGTTAAACTTCATGCGGTTGGTGATTACCCAGCTCTCTCATTTGTCTAGATCCTTCTGCAGGGTCTCTCTGCCCTCAAGAGTGTCACCCACTCCCCCCAATTCTGTATTATCCACAAACTTACCTCGTAAGCCTTCAAGTCCTGCATTCGGGTCATTTATGAAGACATTAAAGAGTACTGGCCCTAAGACGGATCCCAACGGAACCCCACTAGTGACTGGTCACCAGTAACTGTAGACTGTCACCAAACTAATGATGTGATGATTGCAAGGAAGTGGGAAACTGAGAATACAATAAAGCTGAAACTTCTTCCTGATCTGTTTTTGAGGTCACGCTCTGGAAGGAGTCGGTAGACGGACTGTGGGCATGTATCAGCGATGTCAACAAGGGCCAAGGAGGAGTGTCTGCCGTTACGGAGGGGCAGCAGAATGAGCAGTGATGCATGAGTGAATGTTCAGCTGCAACAAGTGATCACCATACCTGATTTGCAATGTTTCTTGAACCAGAGGAGAACTGATTTTATCTAAACTGGACATGAACATGGGAAACAATTATCCAATTTTATGAGCACTCTATAACTATTAATGGGAGGCTACAATATGTTGATTATTAGCCTTAAGTGACATTCCCTTAAATTTAAGGTAAAGAACATAGCAAAGTACTGTGCCTTATACTACTCCTTGATACTGTAGAAATTGTACCCTGCTTTTCTGGTTTAGGGATCAACTTTAATTGGATGTGGTGTGGACTTCAGGAAGAGGCAGGAGAGCGGTGAAGTGTGAACTTGTTTGTGCAAGGGGGACAAAGACTCTGTCCCTTCAGAGGCCAGAACCTCTGTTCAGTGAGGGGATGGGCTAGTGGAGTTTTCAACGTTGAGGACAGCATGCTAGCTTGCCCTTCTGGTAGCAGCGAAGGGGTGCTTAGATTTTCCTGAAAATAACATGCTTGGATATGTGAAAGTATCTGTGCTTTCCTGAAGATGAAAAGGAGTAGTGGAATGCATATGTCTTTTGCTTTACAATAATCTTAAACTTGGTTACTTAACCAATAAATCAAACTATAATTTGAAGATATTTTTTTTTTTTAGCCACACTTCTGTACTGTACCTCAGGTTGGTTATTTTTTTTTGTTGTTGAGATACCAACAGAATAAAGTCCTATTGGTTAAAGCGTGGTGTGCTGTATTTAATAACCTTTTCACAGGGGCCTCGTCAAGGCTGTCTACAGTCTCCCTTCAGTCAAGCCACAGTTACATTGCCCTCCCATCCCTGGCATTAGCTTTGTAATAGTCTCTAGTGGACTAATACCCTCCCAGCTAACACTGTATATAGTGAAAGAAAAACCAAAAGGTTTGCCTTCAGTTAAACTGCAATGTACCACTTCACTTGAGGCATGTACATTGGTTTTGAACAAACTGCATTTCAGTACACCTTCAGCTAAAACCTTCCCTTCCTACAAGAGGGAAAGTACTTAACTAAAAGGTCACATTTTCCCTTTATTCTGCAGTTGCAACACAAGACAATTCACAGCCTTCCTCTTCTAAGGTAGTGGTTCCTAGGCAAGCTCTTTGTTTTGGTATATATTTTGGTATAAAGATAATACACCCCCTTTTCTAGAAAAACAAACCTCGTTTTATGATCGTTATCTATACTATGCCAATAATATCCTAGTTGCTCTCACAAATGCATACATGAATTACCTTCCTCTATACCAACAGAAGTATGCAACATTCCTGTTCTTGTTTAAATGCACTATAGCCTTACCCAAAAAATGCATCAACTCACCTAGAAATTAGCATTACATTTCAAATTATACAGCAAAGCACTATTTTCTGTCAAGCTGTTTTCCATTTCTGCTAAGATGGTAATCACAATGGCTAAGCTGAACAGGCAGCCTTTCATCCCCAGTACCGTACCCACTTGTTCTTAGATACAGAGTACCCAGTCATCTAAGAGGGTTTTGGGTTGGCTTTAACTGCTGTGGAAACTATACAAACTTGACACCAAACACATTACACACTCCAATAAAAAGGCTCAAAAATGAAACCTCATTCTTAGTTAGCTTTACCACACTTCGTTCTAAGGGAAAAGGGCACTAACTCCTTAAGTACACAAGAAAAGACTTTGCCTGTGGGAGTATTAGGTTCCACAATTCACCATGTTAAAAGTTATCCTTAATTTTTATGAGTTCTAATACTTAAAAAATCAAGCCTATGTAGCAGCAGTACCCAGTTCAGCTTGATATTCCTTCATACTCAAGACAAAATGTATTAAAATGATTTCAAGTAATGATCAAAGTACCCCCAACAATTACAATTAATAAAAGATTATTTAAGAGTTACAACACAGTTTCTTCATTGCAAATATAAGCGTTAGGGAAAGTTTCTCAGTTGCTCCAGAGAATAAGCTTCATGGTTTTGGATCTCTAATTGCCTCCTTGTACTCAGGGTCAGGAGTGGGGAAAAGAAAGAAAAATAACATAGTCAGCATACTTCTCACACTGAAGAACTTAAAATTGCTACCCATTAACACCAACACAGTCTCTCCTGTGCACCACTGTTCTTCTCCTTCACTGTCTGTGGCCTGAGAAGAAGAAAAGTTTGTCTTGTGATGACTAAAAGGAGTTTCCACCTAAGAAATTAAGTTCTGTCATTCAAGCTGTGTTGTTAACTTTACAAAGCTTCTGCCGTATCTTCTACTGATACGCTGGTAGGTAACCGGTTTGTCTTTGATAGCAAACGTGTTAACTGGGAACTTAGAAAACAAACAAGCCACTCTTTTGCACAACAGCCCATCTATCTAAACTCATATCCTACACTTCTCCCTCACTACCCTGGAGTGCTGACAGCCTTGATAAAGCAGAAGATGCTGATCCAAAGACCAAGCTCCTGGAAGCTACAGGGGACACGTCTCCCTGTCATGTTGGGAACCCAGAAAGAGCTTGATTCTGGGGCCAGCCAAGAGCAAAACAAGTTTGCTATGAAACTGCAAGGGACTTCTGCTTTCTTACCGATTCTGGCAGGATCCAGAAGCTCCTGAGCTATCACTGCTTGTTTTCTTTGTGCTATTGGGCATTTTTATTAACAATCCCTCAGACAGAAGCCAAGATGAAGATTAACTATCAGAGTTTCTTCACCTAGCTTTGTTGCTAGAGGGGTTTTTGACCCATCACCACTGTTTTCAGCTCCCTTATAGTTACCATCTTCCTCAGTTTTACCCATTCAGCTGATAGCAGACACATTTCGGAAGTGATTTTCTTTCAAAATTTGGATAATTTCACAAATCTGATTTACAGCGTGACTGCACAGTATTTGAAATAATCAACAAGAAAGCCACAACATGAGACTCAGAAAGAGGAAAGCTCTAAAGTAAAAGTAGAATACGAGCAACAGAAATTGCAAATTTATCACCCTTCATTGTATATTCCTTTTCTTCTACTCTTTCTCAAGTGAAAGAAAAAAAAAAAATCCCAATTTCTCTTCATGGATTTTTTCTAGACCCTCAACCATTGCTACTAATCTTCACTAGAGTTTTGAAAATTTGTTAATATTTTGTTTTTAGAGTAATGGAAGCCAAGTTTCCTAGGTATTATTTTCAGTTTCAGTCTTCCAGCAAAAGACAACAAAATCTGATAAAAGAGAA
Source organism: Podiceps cristatus (assembly GCA_000699545.1). Lineage (NCBI taxonomy): Eukaryota > Metazoa > Chordata > Aves > Podicipediformes > Podicipedidae > Podiceps > Podiceps cristatus. The sequence continues at coordinate 4,560 of KL280108.1, read as the reverse complement.
CCTGGGAGAGAATACAGAAGAGAGGGAATGCACTTAAAGGCAAAAATGAGAAACACGAGCTGTATTCCTGACCTGCAGTGACAGTCAACTTCTCCATTTCTGTTACATCACCTCAGATACTAAAAAGGGTTTGGGGTTTTTCCTGTTTGAAGAAAACATGTTACAGCTATTAAGCTTTTAGAAGAAACAGTGGTAATGCCACAGGGA
>KL280107.1:0-18372 GCA_000699545.1 Podiceps cristatus | reverse complement strand
GGTGTAAATACTGCACCTGGGTTAAAAAAAAAAAAAAAAAAAAAAAGCAAAAAGCAGTGTAGGTAATGTGTAGCAGTAGCAGTTACAGAGATGAACTCTCTGTGAATGTGTTTTTCAAGTCAGAGGGGTGGACATACATTACAGAAAGAATCCAGGAGACAATTAGTGCTGTACTATCTGCAGGGACTGTACTGCATGGAAGCAGTGGAAAAGGGGCAAAATTCAGGCACCCACAGCAAAGTGAAATAAGAAGGCCAGGACAAAGGAATAAGACGGGTAGGGAGCAGGGAACAAATGAAGAAAAGAAATGACAGAGAGATGGGAGCAAGATGTTAAAAGGATGGCAAAGGAGGAAACCGTCCCACTTCTAGAAAAAAGCCGCCGTAGTTTAAAAGAAAAGGGTTAACAGTTGTACGGTTTTTGAAGCAGAAGAAATGGGGGGGGGGGGAACAATAAACACACACACCACACCCCACACACACACCCCCAAAAAAAAAAAAACAAACCACACAAACAGTGAAGGGAAAGAAAATGAAAGTGCTCAATGCTTCTTGAATGAATTACAGCAGCATTCTTCAGGTAGTCCTTTCCATTTCAGTTTTCCGGAATAAACTGGAACTCTCTGGGCATCTCAAAATTTTTTCAATATCAAGATAGGTACCTTTACTGGTTTACTAGCTTCCCTTAAGTATATTAGAGAAATCAAGTATTTTAAAAGGCTTTTTCAGAGATCATTGGTTTTCTCCAGTTGCTAATATATGCAGATATATATTTCAAATTGTTACATAGGCTGGTTCATTGTTTTGCGAAAAATGGTTTCTAAATTTACTTGTGAAAAACATTTGAGCTGATCCCAGGAAAAGTGTGCATTAGATTTGAGATTGGTGATACTGTTCTTGCTCAGTGCCCTGACTTCATCAGCAATCTTTGTTTCTTTTCAGAGCATGCCTCTCTCACATTTTGTGATGGACTGCCATGCTGGGGTTTTGGTACTGGTTTTTTGAGGCTTCACTTTTAAGGTTTAAAAAAACAGAACCAAAAAAACAACAAAAAAAACCGAAACACCAACAAACAAACAAAACCCCCAAACAAACAACGGAAAAACAAAACAAAACAAACAAAAAAAAAAAAAAAAAAAACAAAACAAAAAAAAAAAAACAGCCTTGAGCAGACTTTTGAGGCAGTTGAAGAATTATGTATGACATTTCCCCAGTCTCCAATTACTGATGTCAGGTGGGGTGTTCTATTTGTTAGTTTGGAGGCTTGCTTATATACCTAAAATTTTTCTTCCTAGTATAGTTTTGTTAGTAGGACTTGATGTCCTGAAGTTCTCTCTGATCTTGTTTACTACCTACAGAGACTTTTACTTTGTTGTTAGCAGAGGAGGTGAGGATAATTGGCTCTTACTATACACAGTTTTTCTTCTCAGGATTAGCTTTTAATTCTAATATAGTATTAAATTCTAAAGTTTTCTTCCCTGAATGGAGTAAAAGTATTGCTAAATCCTCAGAGAACTTACCCGTTTTGTACTATTCCTGCCAGGTTTTCTTAAGAAAAGGCTAGAAATCTCAGCATGCCTCTCTTCCCTCAATCGACACAGAAGGCTGGTCTCTGGGCCTCAGAATTACCAGTGTAAATTTATCCCCCCAGTTACTAAATCCAGCTGCTCGTCCTTTCATGATACTTCTTCCTATAATCACCAGTTAGGGAACAACTGAGACTAATTGTAATGGCACTGTCTGTAGCCTCAAGCCATTCAATGCTCAATGTATTCAGGAAAGTCTTAAGACCTGATCTTCTCTTTGAGGCCTTCAGGGGAAAAAAAAAGAAACAGGGTTCTCAGAGGTGCAGTAGTTGGTAGAAGGTATGTATCTAAATGGGTATTTCAGTTAGAACTACTGGCTTAAGTTTCCTCAGCTGGGTGCAGTATGTTACTAACAGTGTTTGAAGCCATACTGTATCTCTGAGGAACTGAAAGTACAGGATTCCTGACATATATGTTTAAAAAAAAAGAGAATTGAATTGGAAAATAAGACTTTAAGTCAGGAGATAATAAAAGGGAAAAACTGCATGTATCCCTCTGCATACAGTAGTGGGTGGTGAACCTCTAGCAATTTCCAAAAGCAAAATTAGCAGATGCACAGTCTGTGCTGTCATTTCTACAGGAGTGTTGTGTCATTCAGTAGACAAGTTGGAGCATGAGGGAAGAATTCAGAGATGACAGTCTGTTTTGAAGTACTTTGCTGGTTGTGCTGCTTAGTACTCTGTTCACCAGGTTATTTAAAGACAGAAGACGTTCTCTATAAGCCTTTTCTTCACTTCACCATTCACTTTAGTTATGTCTCAGATTTTTTTCCAGTAGCCTGGTTCCCTTCTACAGAATTTGTCTGGCCTTTAAATTCAAGATGAGCAGTGCCTCCCTGGCTGGAGATTAAAGGTGTTCCTGCCACTAAAGCTCATAATGACAGGGAGTTAAAGAACTTAAATTGCAGTGTGCTTCAGGTAGTCGTCTTGCACTTCTTTTTTTTATTCAAACCTCTCTGCAGATTTGGTGTTTCTCGCAGTAGCTTCCTCAAGGTGAGAAAGGCTATTGGAGGTAGAAGACATGCCATTCTTAAACATCCTCCTCTTATGTAAATTTGGTTTGTTGAAAAGGTTTGAAATAGCTTCAGGGGCAAGGAGGTGAAAATACTTCATGCTACTGTTTTTCAAAATGTTGGTATTAATTCTTTATCCATGCAACTGTTGCAAAAAACATTGTTAAATGGTGCTGGTAGCACACAAGAGGAAGAAGTGCTCCTCTGGCAAGTGGACACAGTTACTTTTAGACATAACTAAGGAATTTGGAGTTTGAAGACTTGAAATACTTCAGTTTTCCTAAACCACTACTTAACATGAGGTGAATGTCAGTGATCATGCATATAACCTTACATTTTGAAGATAGTCATGTTGCAAGCTCAGCAAAAGATGACCATTTTATTCTTAAACGTTCCATGTGTTCCTACAGAAATTAATAACCTTTAAATGGAAGTATCTTGAAAAATACAAAAAAGTGCATATTAACACAAGCTCATTAACCAGTAAAATGCCAATTACATGCAAATGTCTTTTGGGGGTTTTTGGTTTGGGGTTTGGTTGTTTTGTTGTGTGGGGTTTTTTTAATTTTTATTAGAGCTCCAGTAATGAGGAATAAATTACAAGTACTTGAAAATTCTGTGTACATAATTACAAACAGTGACTGTAGCAACTAGCAGTTCATTCTGTTCTAGAAGGAGGTTGGCTGAAATTTGTTTCATAGTAGGACTTGTGTCATAAGAAGGATGTGCATTATGTATTGCCTGTCCTTTATGGGAGTAGAGATCTCTTTGACAGGGTCTTTCTGTCTTTTTATGATGTGGTCTACTGACTCCCAAACTGCTCATGAATTCACTTGTCACCATCCAGAACTAAATTGAATCAAGCAGAGTGGTCTGTGTACCATAATTTGGGACCTGCTGCCTTAGTCCATACACTAAAGCAAGGAATGTCTGCTGCAAGGAGTTTTTGGGACTGGAATCCTATTGTTAGGTTTAACAAATGTCAAGCTTAGATCTTAACAGCTGTGCCAAAGGCTGGCGAAAACAAATGTGGGTGTCTTGACATAAAAAATAATAGTGAACTCTGCTAGCTGCAACCAGTGTGAGTTAGTGGATTTATGAAACCAATTTTCCTACATAATGTGAGAAGGGGAATGTTTGCTTCCTACTCTCTCTGTTTCTGTTCCTTTTCCGATTTAATTTTCCATCTGCTCTCTTATACTGTAGCAGTCTTTGTATTGTTAGCTTTTTTACTTGCTTCATTTACATGTAGGCCATGTTCTTATTTCTCACAGAAGACCTTTGAACTTAAGGCCATTTTTCTTTCTTCTTCAGCTCCTTAACCAAAAATCTGTTGTTCTCTCTCTTCTCTGCAGCCAGATACATGACAAGGTTTGTAGCCAGTATTGTTTGGTGTTGGGTGGTATTTTATACTGGAAATGTTTTGTCTATTTATGCTGTTAGGTTTTGGTTAAAACTTACCAATGTATTCACATTTTCTTAAAACTGCAAATATTTTAAACTTGTTAAGTTTCTCTAAGTGATAGAGTGACTGCTGCAGAGTACTTTTATGCTTTATGTACTTGTAATGTTATGGCTTCTGTGATAGTTAACCCTTTGTAAGATGACAGAGAATGGATTTAATCTGTTATAAGGGAACTTCTTTAAACTATAGGAGTAGGCTGGTTTACCCTCCTTGCCGGTTCTGATGTTCAAAAAGTTCTTGGTAGTAACAGCAGCTGTATCTGGAGTACCAGTACTGTTCTGAAGTTGAGTTCCTAGACTCTGAGTACCATCTCATGGAGCCTTACAGGATCCAACTTACTCTGTGCTCAGGCAACCCATGTGGGTAAGTAGTAAGTCAGTACTGCTTTCTGAAAGAGAATTTCTGAGAAGGTGACTGCTGCGAGGGAATGCAGTATGTTACTGCCTGAGGAGATGTGCAGTGAGATAAGTACCTCAGTGTAGAACTTAGTGCAGAAGAAATAGCAATCACTGTTCCGCTTTCTAGTCCTGTGACACTAGTCTGGCAAAAGCTTTTCTGGAATCTGAAAATGTCATCCTTCCTGCTCAGGAGCTTTGGAATAGTCAGCTGTGATGCTTTTTCCAGGGGCAGGGGAGAAGGAGAACAGTGGAGGCAAGTTATCGTCCTCAAGGGTGTATTTTGCCTGGATCTTCATTCCCTTTTCGGAAATCAGTGTGTCGGCTTTATTTCCACGTATTCCTCTTTCCTCAGGCATGGATAAGAATCACAAATATGTTAATGGAATGAAAGAGGAAAATAAGATCTTTTTCATCTTTTGATTCATCTCCACATGCTGTGGAGGATCCCTGTGTGCCTCCTGGTCAATTTGAAGGCTCCAGAAACTGGAGAAAGTGGTTTCTTCTAACACCTCAACTACTATTGCTTTGCTCAGGATTGATCCTGATTTTAGGTCATCTTGTGGTCTAGGTGTTAGTTTTCCTGCTTTTTTTTCTGTTACCTATGTCTCACTTAACGTGTTAGGGGGTGCATTTTCCCCAGGACTTTGCCTGTACCTGCTTGAAAACAGGTTTGGGGATTTGAGAGGTCTTTTTCCATGGTTCTTTCAGCTCTGTGCTCCACTCTTCTAGTTGTGAAGGCACAGACTATTCCAACAAAGTACAACTGAGTGGTTCTTCCCCTGGTGGAGCTGGTGAATTTGGTCGCAGCTATCCCTGTAGTCCTGGAGAGAGGGCTCTTCCCTCCACTTTGCTGGTTTAGGGCCCCACTTCTTTGGCCCTTAGAGTTACGGCCTGTTACTGCGCCTCTTGGGAAGGTTTGCAGAGTGTTTCCCTTACTGAGGCTTTTGATTTCTACGGATTGTTGAGTGCATTGTACAGTGTTTCAGTTCTTCTGTTTGTTGTTATGTTGCTAGGTGAGCCTGCTCATTTTATAAAATAAATACTTATTCCCTCAGGGATTCAGCATGAAAATCAGAGAATCACAGAATGAGTGAGGGTGGAAGGGGCCTCTGAAGATCATTTAGTCCAACCCCACCCCTGCTCAAAGCAGGGTCAGCCATAGCAAGTTGCTCAGGCTTATGTCCAGCCAGGTTTTGTACAACTCCAAGGATGGACACTCCATGATCTTTTCTGGGCAACCTGTTCCAGTATTTGACTATGCTTATAATTTAAAAAAAAAAAAAAAAAAAAACAACCAAACTTATTTTAACATAAAATTTCTTCTATTTCTATGTGTGCCTATTCCTCTTGTTCTTTTACTTGGCACCACTTGGCAACCAGACCAGAAGAGTCTGGTTCCATCTTCTTTGCTTCCCTCACCAGATATTTATACACATAGATAAGGTCCCCGTGAGCTTTCTCTACTCCAGTCGTAGCTCTCTCAGCTGCTCCACATAGCTCATGTGGTCCAAGCCCTTCAGCATCTTTGTGGCTGCCATAGGCCTGGAAGCTGTATGGTATCTGTTTTGAAAATCACTTCTATGTGTCACACACTTCATGGAAAGAATGCAGGAGACATAAGTATCATCAAATGTAAAGAACAGCATATAGCACTTTGGATTATGACTCCTCAAAAGATCTGATTTCTTACGAAGGCTTTGAAGTCAGGATTATAAGTAAGAATAACAATTGGTAACGATAACCACCTTCTAGGGGAGAAAAGAGTAAGTGCTCCTTTCTAGTGATCCAAGCTGATTTACATAGTAAAATCCACAGCACTTGCTGTGTAGAAGCTGTAACTGTTGCTATCTTTTCTTAGTACAAAGTTCACAAGAAAAAACTATGGTTTTATATTTTTGTGTGTGTGTCATGGTACTGGCAATAACAATAAGGAAGAATCTTGGGAATCTGTAGGAATTCTTTCAATTTTCCATCTTAACCTGGAGAACAGAATGTTGGTGCGTGCTTTTTTCTCTGCAATGGAATATGTCGGTCTTGCAGCAGCTGCTGTTGCACTTCATAAGAAGTTGCAGAAGCCAGCCTCAACTGAATGTGTTCCACGAGTGGCATTTGTGCATATCTCACCATTTAGCTGACATTCTGCTCATGTATTTGATGATAGACTTTAGCCATACCTTCATTGCAATAACTCCACTGTGCTTTCTTCCTGTATATTTTTTTTAATGCCCGGTTATAATCCAGCTGGTGAGTTACAGATTGTTTTGTGCTACAGTTAATGTTGCTCAGCAGTGAGAATGCTACAGCCTGAGTGGCCACATATTTTTCTTCATTAAAAATCAAACCCAAACCAAGATGTCTCTATTTGGGATGGGATTTTTAGTTTTTATCACGTTATGTGTGGGTTTTTAAAATGTTTTAGAAGTTTAATATTACAAAAATGTAACTGTTAATATTTTAACAGTATACTTTCTATATAATTCCAGATACAGCGGGAACTGGATGAAAAAATCACTAAAGAACTTGAACAGGGTAATGTGTCATTATGTTAGGAGTGTTTATAAGGAAGATGATGACTGTTCCTAACTCTTGAAAATAATGGCTTGAAAGCTGTTAAGTTCCTGTGCTAAGCACAGGTTGTTTTGGTTTGTTTTTCCTGTTATCTTTCCAGTTTAGACTTGAATATGAAAACTTTCTGCTTACCAAAATGTTGTACAGAATGCTATGCAGTTGCCTGAAACAAAAAGTACAAAGAAAACTAACCCATTTCCCCCACATGGATTAAGCTGAAGTCACCTTTCACTACAGTTAACACTCAAGCACAAACATAAACGTAAAAGAAGCCCTGAGATAAGATTTTTATAGACTTCAGCAATCACTTGTCCCTCCATGTACATCAATTGCATTCAGTGCTAAACCATACCATACACATTCTCTGCTGTTAGTTCTTGACTTTTGCTATGTCTCTTATTCATTGCTTGTATTTGTATATTTGTAGCTTAAATGCCTTTTTTTTTTTTTAATAGGCAAGGAGGATATAATCAGATATCCTTTCTTTAGGAAAAGATCATTCAGTAGTGTTTAGGCAAACATAAGATGAGTTGAATGCTTGTGGTGTATAGCATAAAACGTGCTTTGTAACATGAGGCCACGTGTCCAAAGAGGAATTCCACCTATTTCTCTGCTTTGCAGACTGGTGCTATTTCAAAGCAGGTAGCCCCTGAGAGCATTTCCTTCTGTTCCTGTAGGCTTTTCATCATGTAGAGAGTGCTCAGCTGTTGCTTTGTAGCTCTTTCCAAGTGTCTAAATGGACATAAAGCCATTGCATTTCATCCTTGTGCATTTTGAACATAACTGCACACCAGCTGCACACCAGAGTGTGGTTTGAGGACCTTGTCTGGAAAAGGTGGCTGGAGAAAGATGGTGAAAGTGAGTTTGCTTTCACTGAGTATGGGTCATCATGGAGGAAAGCGGGTTTGGCCAGGGCCACTTACAAAGATGCCCCTCAAAAAAGGTGCCAGGCTGGGAGACTTATGACTGACTGCAGTGCAAAGGAGTTTGCATTTTCACAGGCAGATTGTTTTAAAGCTTGTCACAGCAAATGCAGAAGCTGGTATTTTGGAACAGTGTTCCAATAAATCATTGGCTTGAACGTTTAAGGAAAACAGACACTCAAGGTTGAAGAGGTCTGTAGGGGGCTAAATTTAGCAGTGGTGTAAGCAGGAGTCGCTCCTGGATTCCCTGAAGATGTTCAGTGTGTAGCCTCTGGAATTTCTTTCACTGGCTGGAATTTCTGTTCACTGATAAGCAAATGTGGGGAAAAAAGTGTTCCTTTCTTTGTGCCTAGCCCTTTCATTGTTATGTTCCCTTGGAAGTTTTTAAATAGTCTCTGCAGTTACCCATAATGTTTTTATAGTGACTAATTTGGCCTTGTCTACTGTAAAAGTAACATCAGGAACCCGTCTCTTTCCTCCCTAGCCACTGCTGACCTTGAAAATGGATCTGCTGGAGCTTCTCCCATGGTATCTACTGATGGATCTTCAAAAAATTTCCATGTTGACCAGGATCCCCTTTGCAAGGCAATACAGGAGTACCGTGATGTTTTAACCAAAAATTATCTGATTTGAATAAAATGCTAGAGAGAGGCTCTCAGTCATTTTGTTTACATAGTGCTTCTATAGTTTCCCATCCTATGGTTCAGATGTGAAAATGTGTTTATTGCAGTCTGAATATAAATTCTAAGTCTATTGAATGTCAGGCACATTGCACTTCCCGGTTGGTTTATTGATGCATAGTTGTTTAATTTTGCACTCACAATAAGAACAGTATTTTTTTTGCCTAGCAGCTTGGCTAATCTTGATTCTTGAGCTTGACAAAACTGTCAATGTTTCTTATTAAGGTAGATGCATTATTTTGTTCCACTCATGTTCTGTGTTTTAACAAAAGCATTCCCTTTATTCTGTTTAATCTTTTCACTCTGTTTTTACTGTTTCCAGTGTTATTTTAATGCCTAGAACATTATTTGATGTGCTTTGAGCCCACTGCTTCAGTCCTGATGCAGTGAATATTTCTGCTGATAAAATGAAAGTTTTATCAGTGTTCAAGCTGGAGAATAGGGCACTTTACATTGCTGTCACTTTATGCGCCTTAGGCTTAAAATTACTGTGAGTGTATAGTAGTGCCAAGGAAGTTGTTACATGCTCTTTTTGGTACATTTGGTTTGTATCACAGAACCACAGAATGGGTGAGGTTAGAAGGGATCGCTGATGGGCATCTGGTCCAACCACCCCTGCTCAAGGAGGACCACCTAGAGATGGTTGCCCAGGACCATGTTGGCGTATAAGTAGCTCCAAGGATGGAGGTTCCAAAGCCTTCATGGGCAACCTGTGCCAGTACTCAGTCACCCTCACAGTTAACAAGCATTTCCCGATGTTCAGACGGAACTTCCTGTGTTTTGGTTTGTGCCCGTGACCTCTCGTGGTATCTATGTTGATTTTTGTATTAAAAATTGCTGCAGCTTTAAACTCTTGCAGTTCCTACATCAACACCTGTGGTGCACTTGAAACATGGGGGGAAAGAAGGAATGTTAATGTATCAACCTTCAGTCTCCCCAGTACTTTCCAAAACTTGTGTGATAGGATAGACAGTCTTTTTGTTGCTGCAAATGCAGTTGATGCCATGGTGGCTGTAGCCCAGATGTTGGCCAGTGTTGTGAGACATCTGTGTCAATAAAAGAAGTTGTTTTACTTCTTTCAGGGAGTTACCTGTTGTTAATGAAGATCTGCAGTTGTCATTTTGTGTCTGCAAAAGTCACTAGCAATCAGATTATAGAACAAAGTCCCAATTCTGGAAAAGTAAGAATGGATGTACTGAGATGAATTAAGACTGGAAACGTTTGGCAGTTTTACCCACTAATTCTATGACTTGATTTAACAGGCGGTGAGAAAAAATGAATGCTGCTGTGACACTGTTCCTTTTTATATAAATACATTTTTTGTGAAGTTAACACACTGTATTTAATTCTAGATATTCTGTTCCAACTTGATATTTAATAAACTTTGTAATCTTGTACATGTCTTTGTTTTATTGTTCCCTATCTTGACTTTTCCTTCCACCCCTTTCCCTGCCCATATAACTCTCCAGAGCTCTCCTCTGCACACTTCAGCTCTGTTCACAGCTGCATCTTCAGCTTGTCCTGCAGGCCAGGCAGACAGCCAGCATGCGTCTGTGTCCTTTCCCTCCACCAAGGTTTGAAACACAGTTCTGTTCAGATTGTGGACTAGAGCAGAGGGATTGCAAATAATCCCTTCCCAGGCCATCCCCATGTTTTACAGCACTCCTCCTTTGGTCTGGGCGGGAGGGGGAGTGGGTGCGCTTCTGGGAGCCATGAAACACCAGCACATCCCACAGGTTTTGATCCCATGGGGAGCTGACTGATTTGTAGCCCTGCAAAGGGAAAAGGTGTTAAGAAATTTCTTCGGCCTACACCAGAGTTGTCAAAGAAAGTTCACTTTTTGGTACTTTCTGGTCTGTCTCCACAGAGAAAGCAGGGGCGGAACATCTTGGCCTTCACTTTGTGTTGTCATTGTGATAAACAGGGACCATGACCCATTTTCAAGTTTGTTTCTAACCTGCTCTGTGCTGACGATTGAGGGGGCAAAGAAAAGTCCAGTGCATTCCTCCACTTGAAAGTCCATCTCCGGTGTCGCTCTGGGGATACTCTTGATGATCTCAGAGAAGCCATGTCATTTGGGGAAGGTCCTGAGGCCTGGAGGGCAGGTAACGTTCGTCCCATCTTCAAGAAGGGTGAGACAGGAGCTGGGGAACTCCAGGACAGTCAGCCCCACCTCGCTGCCTGGAAAGGTGACGGAGCTCACCCTCCTGGAAGCCATTTCCAAAGATGTTAGGGACAAGAAGGTGATGGGGAGGACTTGGCATAGGCTTGCAAAGGGCAAAATCATTCCTTGTCCATCTGGTAGCCTTCCACAATGGTGTGAGTAATTCCGTGGACAGGGAGAGCAGTGCACGTTGCTTATCTTGACTTTAGCAAGGCTTTCTCTGGCTTGCACAGTAACAGTCAAGTTCAGCTTTTGGAACTTGCTGATCTCTTACCAAAGAGAAAGCAAGTGTGTTTCTTCATTTTGTTGCTAAGGTATGTTAGAAACCCTTCCAGATCAGTAGCTGTAAGAGGACTGCTAGATTTTTAAAATCAGTTGCATAGAATATGCAATTCTCTTTCAGAAAATCTCATTATGCCTGTTGCTTTTTCCTCAAGAGCAAACCATGTAAAAAGTTGTCCAGGTTTTGTTCTCTTCAAACTGTTGCGTTAAATTGTGGCCACAAGGCATGATTAGTTTTTCATCGTTATTCATTGGCAGAGCAGTGGTTTGAAAGATCAATTAAAGGCTGTTTGAGAAGTGCTACCATAGCACCAGTATGTCCACCCAGTGAATCTTGACTTCTGTGATATTCGGGCATCCGCTTATAATTCATCGCTGACTTCTAACTGCTTCAACTGATGCTTTGCAGAGAGAATATGTCTGGTGTCTTATAAGCACATTGACCAGCTTTGTCCTGTTTTCACCTTCCCTTTACCTTAGAGGCACCCCTCACCACCCTTACCCTGGATATAAACCACCTGTTACTAGAAACAAACAAGCAACATGTTCATTCTGTTTGCCTATAAAAGCCAATGGTAAATGCTGCTTTGCTGCTGGCTCGCAGTGAAAAGTAAGGGTTATCCCAGAGCTGTGGTGAATGGACTTAAACCCGGTTGGCAGCCGGTCACGAGTGGTGTTCCACACCAAAACTGCTGTTAAGTGCTGGAACAGGCTGCCCAGGGAAGCAGTGGAGTCACCATCCCTGGAGGTATTTAAAAGATGTGTAGATTGGGCACTCGGGGATGTGGTTCGGTGGTGAACTTGGCAGTGCGATGTTAACGGTTGGACTCGATGATCTTAAAGGTCTTTTCCACCCTAAATGATTCTATATCCATCACACCTTCACCTCCAGAGTATAGTGTCAGGCAATCCTGTTCCAGAAGAGGTGCAGCTTCATTTTCCATACTTTCAGAAATAACATCCAGCTACTCGTTTATGGTATGTCAGTTTACCTGTGCATTGTCCGTGTCTTTTCCTTTCAGCGTTCTCCTTTGTATGGTAAGGTGTGATCTCCAGTCTCTTCTCGCCAACCCCTTCAGCTCTAGCCATTGTCTGCTTTTCAGCATATTATATAATTTTATTCATATTACAGATCCTGTGTTCCCATCCTTTCAAATTAAGAAATTTCTTTCATATGCCTGATGTCTTACATGGTATTAGGAAGAATAAAGATGAATGGTCTTGATTCAGTCCTGAAAGGTCAAATTCAATTGTTGGAGAAATCGGAGTCTGAGGCCATTCCAAATACACAGGGCAAAACCCCTTTCATTTCCAAATCTGCCATCACTGGAGAAAGCCTCAACGCTGGACAGTTACAGCTTTTATACTGGAACTCCAGCATGAGGTTTCATAACAGGAGTGAATCCTGGTTCTGTAGTTTACACCACACCAGCTGCTCTGGACCATCACAGCTACAAAAAGGAAAGACCACATGAGAAGCACATTCTGTAAAGCCCTGAATGCACCAATAGGTGTCTATGTGTAGCCTTCGGTGCCCTTCGGTGATATTAAATCTATGGCTGGGTCCACCCAGGAGAGCAGACTACCAGGCAAGTTCCTGGGAACAAGGTAAGTGGGAAGCCTGTCCCCAGGTCAGGGTCAGCATCAGGATGAGGCCTTGTGAGGGTGACCAGGTCAGACACAGACCCAGGATGGCTTGGCAGGACCACAGGGCTGGGCCAGGCTGGGACGTCAGCCGCAGGTCCTTAGTGCTCAGGAGGCACAAGGCTTGATTGACACAAGGCCGAAATAATCAGCTTTTCTCCTCAGTAGCACCAACTCATCCAGTCACCCAGGATTCCTGTCACAAACTTAATTTCTTACTGCCTTGAACTCTTGATTTAGGTACGCTGTCCTACAACAGGATCACGCACATCTGCAGCACCGTTAGGGGCTCTTGTTCTTTAACCTGGAAGGCCATTTACTTGTGTACAGTTCATCCTAACTGGGCGATCCAGCTACTCAGTACTGACTGTGAGCCAGTTGCCAAATCCAGTAGCCTGATGTGGACAGGATGGTACAAAGATATGTATAGCTATAGATAGAAAGATACATACATGCATATAGATCTATCTGTAGACATAGATATCTAAATATAGGTACGTACAATGTGGGTCGCTCCAGCAGCCAAGCACAGACTCTCAGTCTGCCCCATAGCTGAGCTGTTGACTCATCTCGATAGTTTCACACCTGGATCATGGGGCTGAGGTTTTCCTGGGACAGCCCTGGGAGTGGCCCAGACAGAGAGTCCCCTTCTCTGAGTCCCTAATTTGTGTTCCTGCCTGCCCATGGGCCTCCCTGCTGCCCTGGGATGGTGCGGACGGGCCTTTGGTGGGCTGATGGCTCCTGTGATGGCCCCGGGTGCAGCTGGAGCAGGGTATTATGCCAGTGTCCCTCCCCACCACCACTGTGACCACCAGCCTGGTCTCTCTGGCTCCTTTGTGGGGATGAGCAGAGAAGATTTTACCACATAAGCCAACACTTAACTCCTTAGTGCCTCAACACCTTCGAGCCTGCAGAGGGGTCAGGTTTCTCACCGCTGTGTCACTTGTACCCATTATTTACCCATAAAACCCCAAGAAACTGGCAAGAAGACCTTTGGCTTGCGTCAATTTACACTCTTTGTGGCTGTCCCCGTCTTTCTTCATACCAGTATCTGTTAACCTAATGTTGCTTTTTGCTCACTGATTTAACTTCTAAAACAGCTTAACAATGGAGAATGCTGAAAGAAATAGCAATGTGAAAGACAACTTCTTCATCTGCTTATAATTATAATGTCTTTGCTTGCCTTTTCCTAGTACAGCTAGTTTGAGAAGACTATGGAAATCATCATTATAATAGACCTCTTCTAAATGACAGCCAGAAGCATGCCAGCATGTTCTGCAGGTGCTGGGAGGTGACTGGACACCTAGAAAAGGCCCCAAGAACAAGGGGATGACAAACAGCTATTCAGGCTTTGCTGTACCATCACTCTGCCTTATGCCTCTTCTCATCCTGTGGTTACATATTTCCAATAGCTGATGGTGTTCACTGTTTGCACTTGCAAATCAAGTTGATAACTGTATTTCTTGACACTGTCAACCTTAATATGCAAATTGCTTTTCATTGATAGCACCACCTTTCTCTAAGAGTAAGCATTACTTTAGCTGAGGCTACTATAATAGCTGACCATTCTACTACCTATTAATTATGATGAATTATTAATCATAATTACAACTACTGCTTTAATCACTGCTGTAAGCACAACACGGACAGTGTTACACAGGCAAGCTGCACAGTCCATGTTTTATTCAGGATAATGTGGACCACATACCAGTCAGGCCTTATGAACACAGCTGTGTATCGCAAATGAAAAGTACAATTTTCACTTTTCATCTTCTTTTGCCATTTCTGTTTTAACTGTAGAAACAGAGTACCAATTCTGCTCCCATCTCATAGGCCCATCCCCAGACGTCTATAGTAGTGCCTCTATGTAGAAGGGAGCTCTAAGCATCTTTATAAACAAACAAAAATGCCTCCTTCACATTTATAAACACTCGTGGCATCTACATGGACACTACTGCCAGTCACCTTGCTGATAAACTGCTGATTGCCATAGCCTTAGAGAAAAGTCATGTTTTATCTCCAGTTGTATTATCAAAATCCTGTGCATATAACAACATGTTGCATGAAGGAATAACCAGTTATTATTCAGCTCAAATGCTCCTCTTTAATGGCTTTTCATGAAACAGGATCACGCTTACATATTCCTACAGCATCAAGGAAAAAGTAACCCAGTAGGAAGCTAGCAGTCCTGTCCCAGCAGCTGGGTGGCCACAGCAGAAATGACTTACCAAGGAATCACACAGGCCCATTCCAGCTCACTTTTCCACACAGTTCTTCAGACCAATGTGTCTTTGTATTTACTGTTAATAAACACAATTTTATGGTGTCCTCTAGTTTTCAAGAGTTGTGGGGCTGTATCCTGGAAATAAACCAATCATTCAGAGAACCCGAGCTTTAAAATGTGGTTTGTTTCTTAGCCTCCGCAATGGAGCTGAGCCTTCTTCCATCAAGAAAAGGACATATTTGTTGGTTTTGGTTTGGTGGTTTTTTGGGTTTTTTTACCTACCTATTTTGAGGCAAGGAAGAAGTTACTTTGAGCATGGGCTGAATTTCATCTCCTCTCTATAAATGATTTGCACTATTATTTTTCAACTTTATTCCTGAAACGAAATCCCGCACTTGCATTTTGCCATCTGTCACATGAGGGGCCCAAATCATTGTGAGAAAAATCAGCTTTCATCTTGGACATGGAATGTAAGACATGTAGATGTTCTGTGCATGCAGACAGGAGCAAACAGAGAAAAATATGTACCAGAAGTGCAGGGAAAAATGATGGATGCTTTTGCAATTTATCTATACTTCCTTACATCCAGATTATCTTCACTGATTAAGCCTTTCTTGGTGCTGTAGCAGAACCTTTGTCATCTTGGAAGTTTCTTACTTCATTAACTTACTAAGCCTCAGCTGGCCCACGCCGAGTGCATGAAAACTTCGGTGCTTTCATAAAAAAATGCTCAGCTGGTTAAAGGCTAAAGATGATACAGGGCCACCCAGGAAGGACTGAGGGTGTCTCTGAGTACGTCTGTGTGTTGAAGTGCGGCATTCGCAGTAGGGTAGCCTAGCAAATCCCTTCCAGCTAAGGGCAATCCTGCTAGCATCTACGCTTTGCTGTTGATACTCAGAAAAAGTATAATTAGGACCAAATCCAAAACTACCGACATACATGATGTGGTTGTAGAGCATCATACACATCTTATCCATGAATAAAATGGTATGACTCCCAAGTTGAAGCTTGTCTTCCTCACTGCTTTCTGCACTGGCTGAATTACTGAAAAGTGGTCGAATCAGAAGTTAGAACATAAAACTCAAAATTACTTGATGTATGTTATAAACTACACAAGATGTTAAACTAGGTTTTAGATAAAACGGGAAGCTATCCCCTTCACCCACATAACAGTCATCACTTGAATTATACCAATAGTTAACTCCACAAAATATTTTAACTCTGTTCCATTTCTCATCAGAGACTGTTTCCACTCAGATCCTAACACTTTTAATTGAATGTGAGCCTATGACTTTTAAGGGAAGTGGTTTTGAAAATCGGAAGTTCAGTTCCAGAGAGCAATCCTACCCATTATAGTTACACAAAAGAATCCTAAGCCTGTCTTTTCAAAGGCCTTGCGCATTCACAGTTCCTAGATTTAAGCTGCACTTACGCCTGACTCTTGTATCCAGGATGAGTTAGGACAAGCAGTAAAAGAAACATGGCAAAAAGCAAGACAACTGTTTCCGTTCAGCGTCAATGGGCACACACTTTCACGCATTTTGCGCTTGCAGGTTAGTCATGGAAATCGTTCTGCACGCTCCTACTGCTAATGACCTGATTGTTAGAAGAAAGGCGGGTCCCAGTCCTATTGACTGCTTACATCTTAATGTGCCCTGGTTTTGGAATCTATTTCCACACTAACTGAGGTTCTATTGTGTGTATTTCCTCCGCAGCATCACACATTTTCAATCGGCATCAGCTCGTTAGCCATAATCACTTCCTGCCTTGGCTTCTGTTCAGCACTGCAACCCACTAAAAAACAGAACTCCCGTAAATCCAGTTTGTAGAAGTGAACTGCTATAGATGCAGCGGTACTTAGGTGGCAGTTGGCAAGAACTATTTTTATTCATTGGAAATGCTATAAACTGAGTTTGAAATGGTTGTAAATAGCTAGAGTTTTTACAGCTGCATGGGGTTTTTTTCCTGTTTTTTTACATGCATGTTGTTTTGAATGCCATTTTGACAATCTATCCTGTGTAGCTGAGGACACCACATCACCTGCATGTTCCATCAGTGCAAATACTGCAGATCCTTGCCATGCACCACCAGCAACTCTGGACAGTTTGCAAAAACATCACAGCATTCATCTGCATACAGGTTTCCATCTGCATCATAAGCAGAGATGAAGTTTGAAATTATACAAGTGAGAATTTCCAAAGATTTAAGCAAGAAACTTTTTTTTTTTGTTAAAAAAAATTTAAAAAAAGTAAAAAAGCATTTTAGGAAGGTTCCATATGAAACTGTAGTGCTTTAAAATATTTCTGAGTAGAGAATGTTTTCTCACAATTTCTTAGTATTTCTCATGATACGACATGCACAATGATCGTGTCTGTGTTAAAGAGAACTTCGTTACAATGAGCACTGCTGTAGAACCTAACTTTGTCCGTATTTAACGGGTTTCTATCCTGCTTCCTTTATTTTTTTAATGGATTTCAGTACTTCAAATCCATTTTTTTTGATTTCTCCACCTGTATAATTTCCACTTCAGTTTCTATGAATAGCACTGCAATCATCACTGCTGGAAAAAATGACACTGAATTAAAGATAAATCTAGAGTATAAAATTAAAAGATGATGGCAGAACAACCATTAAAGATGTTTTAGTGGACAAAAGCGGTACAGTCACATGCCCTGTGCTCACTCGAGCGATGAACACCTTTTATCTACAAGTGCAAGTAGCAGGCAGGAAGCTCAGCAAGGAGTGAAATTTCTTGGCGTTCGGTGGCACTGTTACTGATGTAAAGCTGAACGGCAGCAGCATCGCCTTCAACGCAAGTTCCAGAGTTCCTGGAACGTGCTGCAAGGCTCCAGGAAGGAAGATATTACCGCCTAGATAAGGTCAGTCTTTTAGTGTTAGCAAGTAGTTCTTGGCACAAGTCTGAATGCTGTTTCTTTTCAGCTTTGATTTCCACCTTCGTCAGTGGAGCTTTTATTTTCTTCAGGGAAAATGATGCTACTGGAAGAAAAGTCAGCATTTCTGCCACTAGTGTAAAAATTACTGTTAAAAAAGGTCCCTGAAAAGAACACTGAGACAGATTATAGCAATACCAGAAGAGGCTATTGGGAACAGAATTTCCAGGACAAATGCCTGGCTCTTTACTATCTTGTGTCATGTTTTTAACCTCAGCCTGGTACAAATATTCCCTCCCTCACCTCAAGGCTTGGTCTGTACAGACACCACCTTCTAGCACATTTGAGTTACACGGTTTCTTGCCTGGGAATACCTGGGTTTCTTGTCTGTGAATACCTGACACATTGTCGTTGTTTAACCCCAGATGGTAACCGACTACCATGCAGCCTCTTGCTCACACCCCCGCCCCACCTCCCCGGTGGGGTAGGGAGGAGGATTGGAAAAAAAGGAAAACTCGTGAGTTGAGATAAAAACA
>JMFS01100561.1:0-20721 GCA_000699545.1 Podiceps cristatus | reverse complement strand
TCCATATTCTAAGTTGCATTTTCACAATATAAGAAGTAGAGAAATACTATAAATACTGCTTTTTCTTAGGATTACTTATAGAATACAGGACAAATCCTGTTGCATAACTCATAAAATATTCGTATTGACTTTAGTTGGAACTACTCAGGGGAGAAGAAATTGTTCCAATATTTGAAATTTGATGTAATTAAAAGTTGAGGGCAATTTAATTTCAAAACCCATTTAATAAACTCACTGGATTTTAAGTATACAACAACTAATTCTGTGCCAGGAAAAAATGTAATTGACAAAAAGAAGTTAAAGTAAAAGCTAACAAAGAACCAGACAGGAAAATGAGACTCCAGTATGCAGGCAAAATCTTTACAGCCAGAAGGAAGGCAGGTAGGAAGGGGACCCTTCTTTGTAGGACTAGTACTATAGACTAAAACTGCAGTCCTGTCACAAAGCATATTAAATGATATAGGTGAATTTGGGTAATAAGCATCACAAATCACAGTCTGGACCAGAACTGGTGTTTTGTCCTTATGTTAAATCTTGTCTGGATATACTTCTTTCCAGAAACAGATTTTTCACTTTTTAGACTGAATGTTCACCTCTCCTGTGCAACTTTCTCTTGTATGTCTTTCATATACACTCGGTTTCACAACTTCAGGATGGTCACAACATGTGTGGCACGGTTTTGACACATCAGAAGTATAGTTTAAGAAGCTACTGCCTATGTCTTATGATCATTTCCAAAAGATATGAAGTGACAGATTTGGATTCTCAAATGACATGCCTCATTTGCAAACTGAACACTTAAAACATGACCAAACATGTCTACCATAGATTAAGCATAGGTTTTTCTCTTTAGAATTCATGACATTTTTGACAGTTCATTGTCAGCATGCCAGTGTGTCAATATTAGCTATTTCCTAGCAGAGCAGAACTATGCGAGTGAAGTGTATGACATATTCAACGGACTGCAATAGCAAAAGCCCTTTTCCACCATAGAACTATCTATCTCAGTCACTTAATATCCAAGATAGTCAATACCTGGGTAGGAGAGAAACTTAAAAACCCCCTACCATGATGCAAACACTACACAGGGAGATGTTAGAATTTATTAAGGATAACTTGCAGCAAATTGACATTTCAACATTCAATTTGAATAGCAACTTTCTTTGTGGGGACAGTAACTTGCTGCAGGCACGCTCCAGGCTTGCATGTCTACTGAAACCCACGTGGAATTGAACTTGTGGTCTCATGCCACTCAAAACTGGTACCAGAAAAGGTCTTTACGCTGCAAGACAGCAATACTCAAATCTGAATGCTACACTGTTCTTTAAATAACTCATATCCTATTGCACATTCTTAACTAAAAGCCACACTTCTCCATTGCACCGTGTCTTTGGCAGTCCAAAGGTTTTCTGTCCCACTGATTTATTACAACTAAAGTTCTACGAAGTCAGCTACAGATATCCTGTCCTGATGCATTTAACAGATATAATTAAAATGTGGTAAAGTACCTAACTTTTCTATGCAAGGAAGGTATGTGCCAATGCCTACGTCACCCTTGGGAACTTCCATCTACATCCTGGAAAGGCTCCTGAGAGCCTGCTTTTGTACGGTAACCCTAATAATAGCAGACATGTCTAAATGCTAGTTCCCATAAATGTCATGGGCCAAATTCCACAACAGTATAACTTGTGGTACAAACTACATTTATGGGATACTTATAAAGCATGAACATGTAAAGAATGAACTTAGAAGGTACTGTCAGTCACTTCGGTTACCAAACACACTTAATTAAATTAAATTTTATACTTGATTGGCAGTCTGTGGGCTTGCAAAATGTCTGGATTTGACAAGAAAAGAAAATTTAGCAGGAAATAAGGCATTCGAAAGAGCAGGCAATAAAGTGGGCAAATCCTATAAATAAGCATCATGGGTTCTTTTCCTGGTATCAGTCCTTTTGTCTTTTCAGGATTTGCAAGCTGTCTTCATGTTGGACTCTCCCTGAAGACCAAACCCATGCAACGTTACAGTACTTCATTGTATTTACAGGGAGTTATAGGCACCTCAGTGAAATTACAGGACTGCAGATCCATAGACTTATTGTTACATCTGATTATCTGGTTTACAATGCAATTTTTTTTTCAATGTTTCTTTTCAACAAAGACTTAAGCCACAAACATAATGTATCCACATCAAAAAGTAAAAACCATGTGGAAAGTGATCAATATATTGGGAAATTACCCTACATTCTATTTCTATCAACAGGGTTAAAGACACTCAAAATCACATTCAGTAATTTCTTCCTCATTTTTCAGAAAACAGACTGCCAAGCTACTCCAAGTGTCTAGCCACTCCCAGGCTGAGATCAATAATTAGCTAAACACTGAAGTAATCAAGTTCAAAGATACTGGCGATAATCATATAAAAACTGTGACTGTTCCTCATTATGTGGCGTAGGTATATTACCCTGAGTTAAAACCCTCTCCAGTTCTCTAGAGAGTTGCTGTTGTTGTTCTTGCCCACACTCAAATATGCTGAATTATGAAAAGGGAATTAAAAGCTCTTTATGCTATTTAGTCCCACCTCATCTCTAACAATTCAGTAGAGACTTTAATCTGGTGCTTTTTCTTGCAATCTGATAAACGCGGAGGTCTTCTTTCTGGCATCAGTAAGCAGCTGGGCCCGATCTGGTAACCCAGTCCTTCCTGGATGCCTTCTGTATCCCCTCTGGAATCTCCCCGCAACCAGGCCCTTGTACCCCGCTCACTGTCCCACTAGGATATGTGGACCCTGTGCACATTATGGAGAAAAAATGTGAACCTAAAAGCAGATTATTTGTATGCATAGTCCCAATGAAACCCAAAGTACTTACAATAATCTACTGGGGGTATTCAGTCAATTATATGGCAATCCAGGTAAAACACACAGTGAGCAAGGTAGAAAATGCTTTTAAAAGGGACATTTGCTAATTAACAGTTTATTTTTTTATTCAAGAGGCTGGTGCATTTTGATGGTCAAAACCTCAAGGGTTTGTTTTTTTTTTATCTGACAAGTAAAACATAACACCCTAGAGAAACAGGAAGAGAAGAAAAGGTCTTCCTGAAAATATCGGTTAGGTATTGGGGATGGGATGAATTAATTTCCTAAAAGTCCTGTCAAAGACTGGTGTATCTAATAAAGGAGTGGAGTTACTTGACCCCAGCAGGCAGAAGAACTCCACTCCAGACAGTGAGATATAATAAGAAACAGAGGGGCAAACTGTATGAAAGGGTCAGGCAACTCATTTTCAGAAACTTACTTTTCCTTGACAAGTACATAAAATCCTGACAGTTCTTGTTTTTTATTTTCTCAGCAGCCTGATGTTTCTTATACCTTAGTGGTCTTTCTAGACAGACAATATTACTGACCCTCAGTTTACAAAATTAAATCCTAGATGTTCATGGAGAATTTGAACAGGATCACTTTGTACTTAACTTGGACTCTTCCCAAACTATTCAGACAACGTTGATTTTTCCTTAATGGCACTGATATTTGCAAAAGTAAGACAATACAAAGCCTAGGACTGCAGAAAAAAAGTTTAGTAGTTGTAAACTAGCACAAGTTCCTATTTTGTACTATCAGTACTATGAAGTTTATGGATTGGTTATTGACAATAGTTCATTTATACCCTCTAATCCTCTCAAAGCATTCTGTAGTCCTTATCATTGCTATAGGTTTGAAACTAAAAAGTGGTTTTTATCATCCTGAAATTACCATTATCAATTTAGAAATTACCAAACATCTCTGTCCCCTATCTATATAGTGCTGAATATGATATCGTCCCCAAAAGGGCATATATGCCATTTTTAAAAGTTGATACGGAAATACTATACAAGGAAGGACACAATATTAGAACAACACACATTTCCTTTTCCAAACACTAAGATTTGTTTCCTGAGAAAACACCTGCACAAAACCTAACCATAAGACAAGAATCATTAATTTCCCTTTTAAAAGTACTTCACAGTCTTTACTCCATAAAGTTTACTTGGTGGCTGTTCCACAACCTTCTTCCACATTTGCTTAATAAGCACAGAATCCCAGCACAGCAGGGGTTGGAAGGTACCTCTGGAGATCATCTAGCCCAGCCCCTGCTAGAGCAGGGTCACCCAGAGCAGGTCGCACAGGAACCCGTCCAGGCGGGGTCTGAGTATCTCCAGAGAAGGAGACCCCACACCTCTCTGGGCAGCCTGTGCCAGGGCTCGGTCACCCTCACAGGCAGGAAAAATAAATTAACTTTTTTTTTTTTTTTTTGGCCACTTCTACACTGCTTTGCATTTGAGTCAACATCATCCTTTAGCTTAAAAAGTTCCATTTCATCCATTACTTTTACACTCCTGATGTATTTACAAAAAACAACCACTTTTTGTTTATAGAAAAGCCTTTCTACTCTCCTCTCATGATACAGGCTGTGCATAGCGATGATCATTCTAGCAGATCTTCTCAGAATTCCTGTTTCTTGAAGAGCCACAAGAATTGCCATGGTTACAAGTTTTGTGCACCCCTATGTAGCTTTTTCGTATAACCCATGTTCCAAATCAAAAACCTTTATTTATCATGATTAGCACTATTTACATAAACACCAACAATCTCCTTTTTAAAGCACAAACTATTTATTTGTTGTTAAGTTTAGGAAGAAATACAAACCCGTTAAAAAGTGTTAGGAAATGCATAAGCTATTTAACATAACTGAGCATGAAATCTCATGAGATAATCGTATCCTACAGCACCTTGAATCAAGGGTGGTAATCAAGCAAATTCAGTTCTCCAGAGGTACGATTATCTCATGAGGACTACATTCCCTTGAGACCTATCTCAGTGCTGTTTGAAAAATCTTTAATATGTAAAAACCCTGATACTTATGAAGAAAGATGAAATGTGGAGCTCAGAAAGCAGAACAGTAGTTTCCAATGAATCAATGAACTTCGTAAGCTACGCACAGTAATCTGCTACTCTTTAAAACATTTACCAATAATGACAAATAGAGAAAAAAAATCCATTTAGACAGTATTTTGGGGGGTGATAGGGAAAGGCGTGACTCATGCTTGAGAAATATTTCTACATGCCTGTCAGGTCTTCAATATTGCTTTTTAAGATATCATCATACCTACTGCAGACTTTAAAGACGAGGAAATCCCATTTTCCCCCTCTTTTTAATGCATACAGACTTGAATATTTCTGCCCCTTGTTCACACCACAGAACATCTTATTTAGGGTCTGAAATTGGTAAGATTTCAAACAGGCTCAAAATAAACCTAAGTTTGCTAAATAGTTTACTCTTCCATTCATGTTTTGAGAAAAAACAACAAAAGGCATGGAAAATAGATTAAAATCTAAAAACGGTTATTTAAAGGAGCTTTAAAAAGGAAAAGCTGCACATTTTTAAATTAGGAGGTTAATTAAAACACAGGAAAATATTTTAATGGGCTTAATACAAACTACTCCAGTTTTTCCAACACAGTTCTCTGGGGAAAAAGAGGAATTAAAACAGTAATGCTTATAATATGTAATCTTATTACCAGTACTTAATGTGTCCCTTTCTCAGTGTCCTGAATTCTAAATGCTCAAAAATGTAAAAATTACACAGAATTCTATAAGGCCTTTGATACAGTCCCCCACAACATACTTGTCTCTAAATTGCAGAGGTATGGATTTGATGGATGAACTGTTAGATGGATAAGGAACTGGCTGGCTGGCTGCATCCAAAGATTTACAGTTAATGGCTCAATGTCCAAATGAAAACCAGTAATGAGTGGTGTCCCTCAAGGGTTGCACCGAGACCAATGCTATTTAATATCTTCACTAATGACACAGGCAGTGTGATGGAGTGCATCCTCAGCAAGTCTGCAGATGACATCGAGCCGAGTGGTGCAGCTGATTTGCTAGAGGGATAGGACGTCATCCAGAGGGACCTTGACATGCTTGAGAAATGAGTCCATGTAAACTTCATTAAGTACAAGGAGGGCAAGTGAAAGGTCCTGCACCTGGGTCAGGGCGATCCCAGTATCAATACAGACTGGGGGTTGAATGGATAGAGAAGGACTTGGGGGTATTGGTGGAGGAATAATTGGACATGAGCTGGCAATGCACGTTGGCAGCTCTGAAAGCCAATTGTGTCCTGGGCTGCATCAAAAGAAGCATGATAAGCAGGTTGAGGAAGGCGATTCTGCCCCTCTACTCTACTCTGGTGAGACCCCACCAGCTGCCTCCAGCTGTGGAGCCCCCAGTACAAGAAAGACATGGATCTATTGGACCAGGTCCAGAGGAGGGCCACAAAAATGATCAGAGGCCTGGACAGAGTCAGAGGCTGAGGGTGCTGGGGTTGTTAAGCCTGGACAAGAGAAGACTCCAGGGAAACATTATTACAGCCTTTCAATATATAAACGGGGCTTGTTAGAAGGAGACTTTTTACCAGGGCCTGCAGTGGCAGGACAAAGGGCAATAGTTTTAAACTGAAAAGAGGGCAGATTTAGACTGGATACAAGGAAGAAACTATTTACAATTAGAGTAGTGAGGCACTGGCACAGGCTGCCCAGAGAAGCTGTGGATGCCCCATCCCTGGAAGTGTTCAAAGTCAGGTTGGACGGGGCTCTGAGCAACCTGGTCTAGTGGAAAGGTGTCCCTGCCCATTGCAAGGGAGTTGGAGTAGATGATCTTTAAAGGTCCCTTCCAACTCAAACTATTCTATGATTCTATGAAAATGTGTTTAAATTATAGGCAACAAGACCTGCTAGGAAATAAATAGCATTTATCCTGAAATGCAAAGACCAGAAGCACAAAATATCAGAAAATCCTATCGAAAATCATGGGAATTATGCGTTTAAGTGCATTTGCAGACCTGGCACCTACTTTTCTTAAGGCTGAACAAACCCAGTGCATTGTTGACTCATGTTCAACTCATCAGGACCTCGGGTCCTTTTCTGCAAAGTTGCTTTCTATCCCATCAGACTGCAGGGCTTACTGTTGAGGTTACTCTGTCCCAGATACAACACCTGCATTTGTGTTTGTTGAACTTTATTTCTGTCCAGCATATTAGTCATTTCCCCCGGTTTGGTATCGTCTGCAAACCTTCTGGGACATGCACTTTGTCACAGTGTTCAAGTCATTAATAGAGATGGGAGGTATTATTAATTCCCTTATTGACCCCTGAGGCACACCACTAATACTTTGCTGCAAATTGGGTTTTGTACAGCTGATCACAACCCTTTTGGCATGATGATGCAGCCAATATTACACCCATCTTATCACTCACACACCCAATCTGTATCTCAGTTGTCGATAGCATAGGAGATAATGTCAAAAGCCTTGCTAAAGTCAAATTAAACAACATCAACTGTGTCTTCCCTTGTCCATGAAGCCAGTATTTTGATCATACAAAGCCCTCAAATTGGTCAGGCACAGTGTTACTCTGGTAAATCCATGCTGGCTATTCCAATCCACCTCCTTGTCTTTCATATATGTAGAAATGGAGTTGCTCCATAATCCATTTGTAGACTGATATGAAGCTGACAAGACTGTACTTCCCAAAATCCTCTTTCTTCCTCTGTTTGAAGATGGATATGAAGTTTTCTTTTTCCCAGTCATTGTGAACCTCCTCTTGAACAAGATCTTTCAAAGACCATAGAGAACAGCTTTAAATGATGTCGTCTGGTTCCCTCAGCACCCTTGGATGGATCCCATCTGGTCCCATGGGTCTGTATAAATATAAGTCTTAAAAGATCTCTCATTCAGTCCTTCTTCACTCCAATTCTGCCACTAAGCTCAATGATTTGGAAGGCCGGAGAGCAGTAGAAGTCAAGATAGAAAGACACTGAGACTTTCGTGTCCTTGGCCACTACTTCCTTGCTCAGTGGGCAGTGGACTCGTAGGGCTTTACTCCTCCTTTTGCTGCCAATATGCTTTTAGAAGTCCTTCACACCCTTTGTTGGTTTTCATTCCACTCCATAGCTGCATGCTTGGGCCATGTTTCTGTAATCCTCCAGGTAGCCTATCCCTGCTTCCTTCTTCAGTGGTGCCCCTTCTTGCATTTGAGGTCAGTCAGGAGCCCCCCATTCATCCATGCTGACTTTTTGCCACGGTTGCTTGGCTTGCTGCACATCAGAATGGACCATCTTGGTGCTTTGAGGAAACTGTCCTGGAAGATCAACTGGCTTCCTGGACCCCTTCTACTCCAGAGTAGAAATCTGTTGGATTATGCCAAGAAGATCCCTTAACAAGCTGCTCTCCTTAAGACCACAGCTGTGACTGCTATTTGTCTTGCTTCTCTTTCTTTAACTTTTGAATCTTATAGTTGCCACTGACAAGGCTGACATTGCCCTGCACATCTCCAGCCTTGCTCTTCCTTGCTTGTAACTGCAGGTCCAACAGGTCTACCCTAGCTATCTCCTTCATCATTGCCTGTTTCAAGAAATCATCTCTCCAGATACCTCCTGCATTGCTTGCGCTGTGCCCTATTGCCTTTTGGCTAGATATCAGGGCAGCTGAAGTCCCCTATGACTACCAGAGCCTACAGTATAAAGGCTTCCTCCCGCTGTCTAAAGGTCTCCTCTGCTTCCACTTCTTGACCAGCCAGTGTGTAGCAGATGTACCACCACACCACCCCTGCTCATCCGTCCTCTGCTCCTAACCCCCACGCTCTGGGCTAGCTAGCCCTGTAAGCAACTTCTTGCACACTGCAGCTGCTCCTCTGCACAGAGCACAGCTCCTGCTCCTCAGCTTCCCAGGCCATCCTTCCTGAAGAGCCTGTGTCCATCTCCCCCATCCCCTGCAGCACTCCCATCCTGTGAGTCATCCCCCTCCTCTCTGTAATCCCACGCATGGTCCTGGCTTGGTGGCTGTACCAGGACATCGCACCCTGCTTGATTGTTCCCTGTGCCCTGCATTCAGGCGCAGACACCTGGAACTACTGTCACAATGTTTTCATCAGGTGAGAGCATGAGAGCCTCTCCCATCACTCTGTTCCCCAGGCACCTCCCATTCCCCACTGGGTTAAGTCCTCTGACATCATCCTAAATAAACAGGTATCCAGATGATTTTGATTTTTAGGCCTAAATGCAACAGTTCAGGCTAGGAATCTAATTAAGTTTTATGTTATCGGAACACAAATGTGCCTGCTCCTTATTATCTTTCTCCTCCTTCCTTTACTTCAAGTAAGCTGAGATGATTTAGCTTACATTTTAGAAGACAATTCTTAGACTAAAGCAAGGCCTCATAAATAAATTTTAGACTACTAATAATAGTATAATGAAAGAAATTCTTACAAAATTTCAACTGTTGTAGTATAAACAACAAATAATAATGGTATTATGAAGCATCATAGCTTGGGAAACCATATTTGTATTACTTCCCACTCATTGTTCGCTTTAGATCCTTATCAAAAATACATTATTTTGCAACACTTCTTTGAGTATCCTCTATAATCCCTGTACATGTGATAAAGCAGAAAATCTGAATACTTGTCTGATTTGATTGGAGTTTTTTTCCATATAAAAAGACTAATAATAGGGTAAGATTCAAAATGTCAAAAAATACATTATTTATATTCCATTTTCTCTCTTTATTTCCCCATTAATTTCTCTCTTTTCATTTCAAGGCATTAAAAGTGGTATAAAATGATCAGCAGTCAATGCAGTATGTCTCCAGTCTTGCATTAGCTCACATAGTGGGCTGGATAAATTGGCTGTGATTTCAGGACTTTATATAGCTCTCATTATCTTTTTCTGCAACAAAGGAGGTTTATAAAAGCAACATCCATCCTCTTGAATATTATACTCTAAATGTAATATAAACCAGTTATATTAGCATTACCTATATAATTAGAGGAACAAAGATCTTAATAGAACAATTTAATACAGACCCTTCATAAATTAAGCCAGTGTTACGCCCTTTTAACTCAAAAGGAATTGCTAAATTCTAGAAAGATCCCACATACTTCCTATAAAAATAATGTGGCAATGCGGCTACAGTAAAAAAAAAAAAAACAACAAAAAAAACAACCAAACAACAACCAAACAACAAAAACCTGAACCAAACCAAACCAAAAAACCATCAGAACTCCCCCAATTAATAGTGCATCCCTTTGGAGTATTGCCTTTATTTTCTAAGCTTATAAATATGCATATACAGGTGTATACTCTGACACACACGATAGTTATCATCCTTTCCTCCCAATCAGAGCTTGAATTTGTACCAATCCTAGTTCCACTTGCCTTTACAATTACTACACAACCCCAAGCTCTCTGAATGCGTTGCTTATAGCCCCTTTCAGCATCCTCTCTGCCAGGTCCTGCTCAGATCTTCTCGTTTGCTTTGCCACCTACCTGTCTGTATCGGCTAAAGTTTCTAGTGAAGCCTTTAAAACTGTATTCTGTCTCTACTTTCCTAGATCTTTTGTCATCTTCAGCAATATGTATAACCTATATATTTGCTATTTCACTCTCTCTGACAGACTGAAAGTTGTCCTCTGCCTTTCTAATGTTTCCTCATGAGCTCAGGATCAACGTGAATAATTTTCCTTCTTCAACTGTCTATTTCTTTAAACACTGTAATAACATAAACATCACATCTTATTTAGAAGGCAGGCTCTCAACCTAGAGAACTCTCTAATAAGTTACCTCATTAAACATGGTAATGTCAATCTGATCTTTGCAGTTTAAATTCCTTACTATTTAGTGTATTATATCTATCCTGCAGTGTAAACTCACCATAGCTTCCACCCTTTTTCTCAGCTATTCCAACATTATTTTATTCATTTCAGATAGACGTAATTTCTTCTCACTCATACCCATCCATAATATTACTCAATGAACATCTCTTAGCCCACTTTTCTGGTGATAACATCCCTGTCTTCCTATTCCTTTACCTTGGTCTTCTTTGCTCATTGCATCAAATTTAAATATTTCTACCCAATTTCAAAGCTCTTTCTGACCTACCTCCACCATATTATCATTTATTTTAGAGGTGTTGATGAACAGTGCTGTTAATCTCATGCCCACTTACTAGATTTTCCAGCATTCAACTCTGCTTCCTCCTTTGTGCTGAGTAGAGGCTCCCTGTGAGCATTTGGTTAGTCACCTCATTATCCTCCCTCAAATAGTGCTTTTCCATAACACCTGCAAGAAGTCTAACAATGATTAGATTGCCATGTTGTTAAGAATACTTTTCATGTCTCCTGTATGACTGAATTCTCCCATCTTTTGCTCTCTTTTTGCGGTCCTGCTTAATACGTAGATGCAATTGCTTTAAGTAATGATGGTCTCCTTCTGCAATTTTCTCTTACTACAGTTCTCAAGTGCTACAATGACACCAAGAAATAATGCTCAAATGATCATACTACTTCCATTTCGGTGGTATAGTTTGCTCTTGGGTAGTTCTGCTGTTAATTCTGTTCTAAACTTGTCATGTTATTAAGCCATTAAGATTGTTGAAGAAGACCCATTTTGGAATGTTTCTTGAGCAGTCAGGAAACTTGCATGCAATATATCAAAAATGGTAATTTGGTCCTGGAAGCAGCAGTTCAGGAAGCTGAAAAAGCAAGTCTTCCTATCAAAGTATAACATGAAGTGTAGGCATAGCCCACATTGTCTTGACTCATTTCTAACTATGTTTAATGAATCACTTTTCAGCTAGCTATGCAAACCAAGTATTCTGTATCTGAAAAGTTGGAAGCTTAAAACCAAAGTTTTTGAGTAATACTAGCTGAAACGATCACCTGGATATTTTGTTAGTAGCTCCTCCATCCTACTAGAGGCAAAAAATAGTCATGACTATGTCACAGTCCCACGTGAATTCCTTTCAGCAATTCTACCATTTGTAAGTGAATTCCATTTTGGGGACTTAATGCTTTTCTACAGAGTAGAAAAATCAGAGCACCATGAAATGGTCCTCAGTCATTTTGTACCTGGGCCTTGTTGCCACTTCTCAAAATTTTTCCAGGACTCCTTTGGATATCTCTGCAGTCATATGAAGCTAAACCAGATCAAGCTCTATGCTAGAGTACAGTGAGACTCAGAAGGAAAGGTTGGAAAAAGAAAGGAAATGAGAAATAAAACCATTGCTGTTCATTTGCTAACGCACAGCGCTAGTGAAAGGGTTTACTGCGTAAAAATGACATTTTCCTATTATCAGTGGTTATACTTTCTTAAGTGCAAGAGAAGCCAGTAAGTCAAACACGATTGCAAGGAAAACCAAAGTAGGATGCTCCTCTATTCTCCTCTCTATATATTTTTGCATATCATTTATGAAATAAATTTTCAAAGAGGAGTTAGAGGGTTATTGAGCAAGTTGCCTTTTCCATGCTTTGGAAAATTATACTTGACAGACACTGAAGTGGAATCATCAGCAGTTGGTGGTTTTGACCTTTTACATGTAGCTGCCATCATTTAATTAATTAATTTTTGGCTTTTTTAATAAAAATGTGAACTCTTATAGCATAAGGAGTAGTTCAAAAAGCAAAAAGAAGTGTCAGTTTATGAGATATACTGGCTGATGCCCGTTCCACAAATGTGACTGATGGCATATTGATTTTATTCTCTCCATAAAAAAAATGTGCCCGGTCACGTAATTTGAAAAATAACAAAAATTATTATGACTATTAATTATCACTGCTTTTACAACCTTCAGATTCCTTAGCATTCAAGTAGCTTCTAGTATCACTGCATGTCAGCACCTCAAAAATGTACTTTATTGCACTTGTTTTTGCAAAAGAGACCAGATATTATCCCCATTTTACATGAAAATAAACTTGGCCAGCCCATATTCGCTTCATGTAATATAAAAGTTATGAATATGTAGCTAGATGCCAAGGCCTGGCACATGATGGGCACCTAGAGATGATGTGTTTCAGTGATCCAAAGACGGGTACAATGTAACATCATTCTGTTTTTCAAAACACTAGCAAATTATTAATAAATAGAACTTTGAGTCGAAAATTATAAATAAACTCTGCTGTGTCACTACTGAGTAGTACTGGACAGATTATGTTACTCTGATTCTGTGAAGACTATGAAGGCTTCCAATGACTACTCACAAATACATCTCTGTCTATGGGATAGTGATAATTTGATCACTGCTAAAAAATACTGAACCAAAGCTCAGTATAAACCACACTAATAACATAATTATTTTTTATCTCCATACTTCATTATTTCTGTTTTTTCCAAATGTATGCAAAATTTCTTGTTTTCTGATTTTTTTTTTAAATTTTTTTCATTGATTTTTGTTATTTTAAATAATTCAATGATGTTTATCCCATTCTGACTCTGCAGCACTGTTGTTTGCATTTCCATCGTATGTGGGAGTCGCTGTGGTAGACCAGACCGACATACTTCATGCACTTTAGTTAGCCTATTTCCAAAGAGGCGTCAGGATGTCAGTATTACTCCTCAATCTCCCTCACTTTCAGTTTTTAACTCTGCCCTGGCAGAATGACTCTAAATCAGATCTAGAACAAATATATCCATTTAAAAACTGTAGCCTGGCTGTTGTTGACAATGTATTATTGAATAAACGTAGTTGTTTTTCCTCTCCCTCTAGTGCTTTCATCTTGAGTTCACAGAATTGTCAGTCTTTACATACAACAGCTGCACACGAGACGGGGCAAGGAGAGACTTCAGTGGCTACAAGTGCTCTGCTTCTCAGTACACTATCTCATCATAACGTGCGTTTTTGAGAAGTCACAATACAAATACATCCAAATGAGGTGCTGACTCAGTTACTGTACAAGGCCTGAAAGAAGCATCAAATCAGGGATAGACTTCTGACACAATTACATAGTATCTTTTGGGAGGGTACACTGTTATCTATCTAATTATCTTCCCTCCTTTCCTTACTTTGCTCTGATTCTCCCTCTCCCTCCAAATAAGGACCCACAACACATTTCCATATACAACGCAATGGAAATATTTACAGTGTAAACATAGAAAACCTGGAAAATCTGAATTAACAACTCTTGTAGTAATCATAAATCATGCATAAGGTGGCTATGAAGTAAAAATTAAGTACAGTAAAGCATTACTGAGAAATACAAAGTACTGCATATACCCAGCAAAAAGAAATTACAATCTGGGAACAATAACTTCGAATTTTCTGACATCTATACATTTATAATTGTCTGATGTTGGATGTTTTGCATTAATGTATTTGTAGTTCTGAGAAACCATAGTAAGATCAAAAATGTTCATCCTGCATAGTAATTCCATCAAGAACAAAGATAATAAAAAGTATTTCTGTTAGAGTTTATAAAAACATAAAATTCAGTTCTGAAGCCTTATGCTGTGTAAGAGATGCTCAGCTTCCTCAAAGAAAAGAAGTAAAGAGCTGTCTCTGTTGGAGAAAAGACATAATGATACAAGCAACCTGTCAGGAACAATTATACTGATTCATGTTGTAAACACCATTACAATGTATGCACACCAAAAAATTTAAAAGTATGACATTCAATGTATCAAATTTAGCTTTGTCATTGCCTTATCTATTGAGTAGAGAGCTTTGCACACATCTCTCAGGACAGAAAAATAACCAGTTAAAACCCTTTCAAAAATACCCCTCATTTAAAACTTGAAAATCAAATTGCAGTTGAAGAGAGCATTATTTCAGAATTTTCAGCATTTCACTAGATCCCGCATACAGAGAGTGCACAGCACTTGTACCAAAACAGCCATTGCGCCACCTTATCTAATCACAGTTACATGAATAGAAGCTTTGAAATTTATTTAGATCACACAGTCAGCATGAGCCCTGAATAAGGAAAATGTGTAATTGCATAGCTCAGGGGCAGACCTGGGTGCGCACTGTGACCCAGAAAGTCACATTTCAGTCCCCTGCTTCCTCCTGGCACTGGGAGCAGCCGGAGCCAGGCATGCACCAGGTGTGCTGACATGCCCTCCTGACAGCCCAGCTGCTGCGAGGAGAGAGCTGGGGCTCAGAGCCACGGCGGCCTCTTATTTCTGCCTCCTTTAGCCTTCCTCCATTAGTTCACATAGGTACAGCAGGCTGGGGAAACACTGCCTGAAAGGTGGCTGTTCCTTTTTTTTTCCCGTGGCCAGCAGACCGACAACACAATCAGCCTTATGTTATGCCCCATCTTCAGAGGCACTGAAGCAAAAAATTCCCCCCTTGGCATAATGTGTTTGCATATCTAAGAAGAAGGAGGATATTTCCATGCAATTAGATTATCCCTACTCCTTGTGTGACCAATTCCTCATGTGCTACACACGGAAGTCAGGAACAATTTCAATCCTGACACTCATTGGTTTTCAAGAACTGTTTCTGCATTGAGTGTCCCAGAAAAGGATGGGCTGAGGTGGAGGGGAGATGATAATCTACAGAACGCATAACGGAGCAATGCCACGGCTTGTTTTCCCCCTGCTAAGAGGGCACACAAGCAGCAGAGTCTAACCTACAATGTGTGTTTTCTGTCTCTGTGGTTAGTTTTACCTTAAGGCAGAGGAAAGAAATCTTCTTCTTATAATATTATACTACTGACACTGTAACTAAGATTGAAAAAGGCTATTACTGGCGTAAATGACTCTAAATAAGGTTCCTTACTCTTTTCGAATTGCTATTCAAAATGCAGTACCAGAAGGATATTAACGCTTTGAGGAATAATTGCTTTGTCTACCTGAGGCTAAACATGTTGGGCCAAAGCCTTTCCTGGTTCACAAAGTCCAATTTAAATTGAGAGAACTGCAACTTTCACTGCCCTCACATGAGACAGAAGGCAGCAACAGAAGGGAAGGCTAAGGGGGATCTTACTCCTCTCTTCAACTACATAATGGGAGGGCATAAAGGAGATGGAGCCAGACTCTTCTGGTGGGTGCATAGTAAAAGGAAGAGGCCCAAGAGATGCAAGCTCCAAAATCAGAATTTCCAATTCTCACAATGAAGGTGGTCAACGAAGAGATTTCCCAGATAAGATCGGGGATCCCCATCCTTGGAGATACTAAAAATCTGCTTAGACAAGGGCTTGAGCAACCTTCTCTAATGCTGAAGTTGGCCCATATATCTGGGTGGGAGTTTGGTCAGATGATACCCAGAGGCCCCTTCCAGCACAGATTATTCTGTGATTCTGTGATTTTGTCTGGTTTACTATTGACTCACACGTGTGTTTTAGCTTCGTGGTCCCCTTTGTTGAAACCTGCTCCCCAGCCTTACCCCTCAGATCAGGCCAGCTAAGCCTCCGTAACTCCAGTCTACAACTTCCCTAGGGGGCTGGGTAAACTATCTTCACAAAAGCCATCTAAGCATGGACAGACTTTTACTTATCATTGTTGAGATCATATCCTGTATATGCAGACTAAAATCTGGCTTTAGCAAAAGTTTTCTATCAAAGAGAAGTCTGTTGGAGAAAATTCCTTCTACACTTCTTTTATATAAATTTGTGTTCTGTGCCTGGTAAACCATTAAGATTTGTTCAGTATGTGTGACTGACAAGAGATGCTTCAGTAGAACTACCCTTGGTTACACGCAAAAAATCAGAAAATCTACACCCTGTATATGGCAGAATGCCCAGGCAGATGAACACAGTCAACCCATCTGGCCTTATAACCCCTCGGTTCTCATTGAGTCAGACTGACAGGAATGGTAGGAGGTGCTGCATTTCTTCACCATTTACGTGCTATCAGTCAGAAACATGCTGCTTTACAATGCTAATTCAAAGAAAAGGGAAGAGGGAACTAGAGAGAGACAGAATGTCATGTCAGAGATTCTGTCCATGTCTAGTAACACAGTCTCTCCTTCTCATCTGTGGTCCCATTTTTAAAACTACTTAAAGTCTGACAATGTAAAGAAACATATAAATAAAGATAGAACATGTAAATCTAATCCAAGATGAACAAACAATCCAAGACTCAGCAGGGGTGTTGAACAAAGCTACAGGAGCCACAGTATTTTCTCAATGAACAAGATAGAAGTTTCTCTTGTATACAAATTGAAGGCTTCGAAGGAATTTACCTCTATTAGCAATTAAACAGGGGTTTTTGTTCATTCATTTGGGTTTTTTTAGTTTAGCAGGCAGATTTATCCTTTAAAGGGGATATCTCAGTTTCTCATTTTAAAACTACAACTGGGGCAGACCTCTCTCAAGAATCAGTCAAAAGAAGATTTATACTTCTTTATACTGGCTTTTTGATTAACTTTCACAGTGTAATTTGTACATCAGCATGTTCTCGAATGTCTGTTTCTAGACAAGAAGGTAAAAAGTGACTAGGAACATATCCTTGCATCAGCTTTCTAGTTAATATTCTTTCACTCATTAACAATAAATAGCAATTTTTTGCAGGGTCTTGATGTGAACAACTGCTTTGGCTGTTCTGATTATTTATAACTGCACTATTCATTACTAGGTTGTTGCTACAAAGCACTTTATTGTGACACTGAAAGTCTGCAAATACACATATACTCTGTGAAAAAAAACTTCCAGAGGGCAGACACTGGCTGTTTATGCGACTGGCTAACAGAGTCCCTTGGGAGGCAGCCCTGAAGGGCAGGGGAGTCCAGGAAGGCTGGACATTCTTCAAGAAGGAAACCTTCTGCAGGAGCAGGCCATCCCCTTGTGCCTAAAGATGAGACAGTGGGGAAGAAGACCGGCCTGGCTGAACAGAGAGCTTTGGCTGGAAAAAGGGAAAAAAAAAAAAAAAAAAAAAAAAAAAAAAAAAAGTTTACGACCTTTGGAAGAAGAAGCAGACCACTGGAGGACTACAAGGATGTCATGAGGTTAGGCAGGGAGAAAATTAGAAGGGCCAAAGCCCAACTAGATCTTAATCTGGTCACTGCCATAAAAGACAATTAAAAAATGTTTCTATAAGTACATCAGCAACAAAAGGAGGGCTAAGGAGAATCTCCATCCTTTATTTGATACAGGAGGAAACATAGTGACAAAGGATGAGGAAAATGCTGAGGTACTTAATGCCTTCTTTGCCTCCGTCTTCAGCAGTAAGACCAGTTGTTGTCCAGGTACCCACCCCCTGAGCAGGAAGACAGGGACAGCGAGCAGAATGAAGCCCCCATAATCCAAGGGGAAATGGTTAGTGACCTGCTACACCACTTAGACACACAAAACTCGATGGGGCCGGATGGGAGCCCCCCAAGGGTGCTGAGGGAGCTGGCAGAAGTGCTCACCAAGCCACCCTCCATCCTTTATCAGCAGTATAGATAACCAGGGAGGTCCCTGTTGACCGGAGGTTAGAAAATGTGATGTCCATTTACAAGAGGAGGATCCAGGGAACTACAGGCCTGTCAGTCTGACCTCGGTGCTGGGGAAGGTACTGGAGCAGGTCATCTTGAGTGCCATCACATGTCACGTACAGGAGAACCAGATGATCAGGCCCAGCCAGCATGGGTTTATGAAGTGCAGGTCCTGCCTGACTAACCTGATCTACTTCTATGACCAGGTGACCACTTAGTGGATGAGGGAAAGGCTGTGGTTGTTGTCTACCTGGACTTTAGTAAAGCCTTTGACTGCGTTTCCTACAGAATTCTCCTGGAGAAACTTGCTGCTCATGGCTTGGATGGGTGTACTCTGCACTGGGTAGAAAACACGCTGGATGGTGAGGCCCAAAGAGTTGTGGTGGATGGAGTCAAATCCAGTTGGTGGCTGGTCACAAGTGGTATGCCCCAGGGCTCAGTGTTGGGGCCACTCCTGTTTAGTATCTTTATCGATGATCTGGATGAGGAGATCAAGTGCACCCTCAGTAAGTCTGCAAAGGACACCAAGCTGGGGGCGGGGGGGGGGGGGGGGGGGTGTTGTTGTTGATCTGCTTGAGGGTAGGAAGGTGGTACAGAGGGATCTGGACAGGGTGGATTGATGAGCCGAGGCCAACTGTATGAGGGCAACAAAGCTGGTGAAGGGCCTAGAGAAAACGTCTTATGGAGAGAGGCTGAGGGAAGTAAGGTTGTTTAGCCTGGAGAAAAGGGGGCTGAGGGGAGACCTTATTGCTTTCTACAACTACCTGAAAGGACGTCGTAGTGAGATGGGTGTTGGTCTCTTCTCCCAAGGAACAAGCGATAGGACAAGGGGAAATGGCTTTGAGTTGTGCCAAGGGAGGATTAGATTGGATATTAGAGAAATTTCCTCACCAAAAGGGCTGTCAAGCTTTGGAACAGGCTGCCCAGGGAAGTGGTCGAGTCACCATCCCTGGAGACCTGGAGAAGTGGTGCTTAGGGACATGGTTTAGTGGTGGACTTGGCAGTGTTAGATTTACGATTGGACTTGATGATCTTAAAGGTCTTTTCCAACAGAAATGATTTTATGATTCTATGAAATCTGTGTGGGGATTGTTCCAATGTTACTGTAAAGACTCGTTATCTCCTAAGCCTTCACTCCTAACTCTGGCACATGTTAGAGTGTCCTAAATAATTTTCTCTTGAAATCATGTTTTCCTTATGTACTGGTTGTCAACATCTCTTCAGAGAAGGCAGCATTTGTCACTCTGTTTCACTATTTCTCTATCCTCTGTATAGTTCTTGCTGGAGCTGTTCCCACAGTCTCCTTCTCTGTGCAAGCCCGTCCACTCGCTCTCAACACGATGGGGACAAACCTGGAGGAAACCCAGAAGAAGTGTCCTGCTGAGAATGACTCAACTCCTTTTTCAGCAAGCGATGAACCTGAGCCATGAAAGAAATACTAAAGAAATATCTAAAAATAGGTGTAGGTAACAGGCTGTATTCAATTTATACACTGATAAACATGATTTTGCTACTACTAAGACTAAAAGCTTTTTATTGACCTAACAGTGAAGGCCTCTGGATTTGCCTTGACTTGTCTTGGCCTGAGCTGACTTTAGCTTGTTTTAGGAAACATTTAGCCATCAGCTGACTATTGCCTAACTATGTGTTAGCTTCAGTTCAGCTGTGTGCAGCTGTATGGTGCAGCTTCTATTCCTAATTAATAGATAGTGGTGCATAAGGTGCATAGGGTGAATAAGGTTCACCTTCTGCATAAGGTGAACGGTCCATAAGTTAGAATAAAAGTTTAATGTTGAGAAGTACAGGTAGAGGTGAAGAGCAGAGGCCTGACACTGTAATCACGAACCACAGTGGTCAGTGGCTGGTTGCTCAGTCAGGTGAAATAGTTTTCAAGGATAACAAAGAGAAGAGAAAAACTGGGTTAGGTGGAATTGGGAACCAATGAAGAAAGGTCAAGTAAGGAGACTGCATTAGAAAACAGAACAGCCCTCAAGAGGACCACAGAGGGAGAAACCTTCAGCAACATGATACTCATCCTAGTAAACCCCTCATATCTCTGATGGTCCTGCTCCCCTTGCCCCTACCTTATGTGTAAGCAGGATGAGCACTTTAAGTCCTAGCATTAGCATGTGACTAATAAATGTAACTTCTATTTTGATTAGACTGTTAAGATTTAAATTACACTAACATTAAAGTCCAGTTTCCACATATCAACTCTGTTCACATTTTGCCCTTACAAGTATTTTAATGGAAATTATGTATCAAAATCCAAAATGGCACCATCCCTTCCAGACATGTTTTAAGGGAAAAAAGAAAACAGGGTTGTCAAAAGGAAAAACTTAGATGACTAATTCCAAAGGGAAACTTGTGAACTTTGAACAGATGCCTCCCTACCACCTAATTATGTGAAGTTAAGTATTCAGGGGGTGCAAAAGATTGTTCCGATTTGTATTTCCTAGCATCTGGCTTTGATGGCTGGATGGGCGCATCCAGAGGGTAGTG
>JMFS01100560.1:0-16239 GCA_000699545.1 Podiceps cristatus | reverse complement strand
AATATAATGGCTGCGTGGTTTTTTGCCTCTCTGCTCTGTGCGTTTATTTTTTCCTGTAACTCGAAGAGACCCTCCCCCCCATCCTTCTCTCCAGAAGGCTCTTGTTTGTCAAGGACAACATATGCCAGGTTGGAGGAGGAGACCAAAAACCCAAGTTGGGGTTTTTAGCAAAGCTATATGTAAGGTTCCTTGTATTCCCCCACTGGTTATATTGCCCTTTGTGCTGTCTTTAGCTGAGCTAGTCAAATTGTGTGCCTTCCAGCGTGGGTGGCAAACAACACATCTATGGCATTGGACCGCCAATTGGTAAATCCTGTGTTTCATTGCCTTTTGTTGTATATCCTCAGTCCCTAATATTTGCTCTATTATGGTCAGCAATACTGATGTAACCTGTTGCAGGTGACACCATATCTTGCCTTATCTGTTGATCTGTTTTAGAACTTACATATTGGAAGGATTGATAGGCCCTGTGTTGCTTGCAAACAATCACTATCCTGCTTATAAAGTAACGTAAAGCTTTAGTTACTTGTTTGATCGGTAGATACTGTACATATTGCAGTTTGGTCACTGTGTCTTTTTTTCAGATCACTATGAAGGCCTTGTATTGTCAGCAGAATTCACCTGGAGAGGAAATGACTAGAGTGAGTTCCGGTCATAATAGCACTATTAATCATTCAGTGGAAGAAGAGAGCGTGGCTGAATGCCACAAGGGGATTGAAACATTTAACTCTTCTGTAGGCTTAAAAAAAACCTGGTGTAATCCTTGCACATACAGGCAGGTAAATGAAAGTAGGGGAAGTGTATTTTACCATCACTTTGCAGTGCTTGATAAGACAACTGCTAGATTTCTCTGTGCAGTTTTGGTGTCCATTTTTTAAAAACAAGTATTGCAGGTGTAACAAATGAACTCCGTCTTCATACGGATTCACATCTCCTGGTTGGATTTTCTGTTCACTGAAAAAGCTGAAACATAGCTTGAGAAATTTATTGTGTTTGGAGTGTTCCTACTGTTACTTTCTTTCTTGTGAGTTCTTTGCTCTTAATGAGGATTGAAATCACAGTACAGCCTTTTTTTTCAGAGGCACTGATAAGTCTCCTTTGTCTAGTTACCTACAACTTAAAGGAACAACAAGACGACAACTTTTTTTCTGTCAAATTTAGCTGAAACTATTGTGCTAAAGAGTCTTTTGCACTTTGATGTAAACATTAATTGGATAAGCGCTTACACGTGAGCTTGTGGCATAAGGCTAAAATAGGATGTCTGTGAGTGTATATCAATGTGGTATGGGTGTGTGAGCAGTAGAAAAATGCTTATATGGGACCCGTGTTTTTAAATCTCTTATAGGTGCAAAATAATTTACAGTAGATACTTAAATATACCTATGAGCCATATATCAAAAAGAAACAATATAGTACTGGTGAAAATCTTGCTTGAGCAGCTGCAAAGTCCTCACAGTGAAGCGTATCTAATGAACTGCCTGAAGAAAAGGATGCAACGAGATGGGTGATTTTGATATCACCAAGGTGTATATTCATGGAGCAATTGTAGATCTACTTAAATTGATGGTGAAATTGTGCTTTTGCTGAAAAGGTTTGTACCTTTCAGCAGCACATTCTTGTTCTCTTCCTTGTAATGTTTTTAGGAGTCATACAGCTATAAGATGAGATGGATCAGCTTACTTATCTAGGTGAAAACTTGTAATTTGTTACAGGTTAGTTCACATCATTGTGATGACTCCATGATTGCTAGCTCCAGCACCAAGGAGGGGATGGGCATATGTAGATGCTGACAACAGGTGAGGCAGACATCTCTAGTACAGTCTTAGATAAGCTAACACAGGTCTTGAAACTGCACTCCTGTGCGTAGGCTTTGCCTACTAGTCTGCTTGCCTCTTCAGACAGGAACTGATTCTGCAGGTGTCTGTGTAATGACCAGCAGCATGGAATCCTCATCTTAAATAAAAATAAATATTGAAAAAAGCGAGGAAAAGGAAAGCTAGTTGGCTGAGGAGACCTTAACAGAATAGAAGGTGAATAAGAAAAAGCCAATGGCTTGGATGAAGAATTCCCATAGCAAACCTTCCTTACATGGTGCTTGGTCAGTTTCTAGTTCCAAAAGACAATATAATCTTAAATTAACATGAATTATCTAAGTCCCTTGGATTGTAACTACTTTTTTATTTTTAACTTTATTTTTTTTTTCTAACCAGAGGTGCAGTACTCATATAGTTCAACAGTTTTAATGGCTTTTCTGTTTTGTGGAACAAAGTGAGAACCCACTTTGGTTCATTTAGGACCAGGAGGTTGGTCAGTCTGGCAAAATGCCGTGCAATTGTAAAGGAACAGCATGTGTTTAACTCAGCTGGGGTGAGAAAAAGTTCAGCTCAATATTCTTTGGACAGAAGTTACTGTTCATGTTGTTTAGCCTAGGAGAAAAGCAACAGCTGTTTCTTGGGATGAGTTAAAAAAAAAAAAAATCAAAGCTTAAACACTCAAAAATATCTCTTAATTTCAGAAGTAGAAACAAAGCTCCCTTGTGACCTTCTGGTAAGCGTTTTGCTTTCAATTCCAACAGACATCTGCACTGCAGGCGACAGTATAATGTGGAAATACATGATTTTGCCTCCAGTACCTGAGGTGGTTCTTTAACAGCTGTGTGGAGTCAACAGTCCAAAACTCAACTTGGCTAACCAAATACTTTAAAGTAGCATTACTTAACTACTTAAAATCATTTCAGATATGAATCCCAAAACAAAAGTCAAAAGAGTAACGGGAGGCTTCATTAGTAGAACAGTTTTATATTTGATGTGGGCATCATTTGTGGGACTTAACACCAACTCTTATCAGTGCTGTTTCTTTGACATCTTCTGGACTACTTGAGTATTTACCTCAGTAAGTTTCTCAGTACAGTATGTCAGACATTCATCTAAAAATGCTCTTAAAGTTCTTCATTGCTCTTCCAATACAGTTTTAATATTAAGATCTGCTTCCTTCTGTTTGTTAGATAGACACTAGGGGGGTTATGACGTACTAAAATTGTTTCAGATAAGGGTGTGATTTTTAACTTGTAGAAGAAAAAAAGAAGAGAAAAATAATGTCAGTATCTGTTGAGGTTTAGTAAGGTGCTGTGGTTATTTTGTAACAGTAATAGACTTGTATGCAAAATGGTGTTTTAAAAAAGGGAAGTAATATCACAATGGATTTGTTGGAAAAAAAAAATCTTGTTCTGACTACAAAACAACTCAAAACAAAGACTGTGGAAAAGTGCTTAAAGTGATTTCAAGAGCTTGAGAGGATCCTACTAATACATTCGTGTTGTATTATATAATGTAACGCCTGTAAATTTGTCCTAGGAAAACCTTCCTCCTACAGGAGACAATGATGTGAAAGTACAAGTCAGAGCCTGTGCACTGAGCTGGATAGATACAAAGGTTTTTTTTTTTTTTTTTTTTTTTTTTTTTTTTTTTTAATAGAAGCTAGAGGTGTTTGCAGTTTCCATTGAAGATCTAAGCCAGGGCCTTAGCTGGTAATTGGCACAATTCCATTTATGCCATTTGAGGATATGGCTTTACTGCTGAGAAAGAGGGCACAGGATTGATGTGGTATTCTTGCCTATCTCTTTAATAAAAAGCACCTGTAATTTGGTTCCTCATTTATGGAGAAAGATCAGTTGTCATTTATGAGCTCTCTTAATCCCTTTTATCATCCTCTGCATACTGACTTAAAGTCACAGTTTGGCTTGCCTGTTAATAACTCTGTTTTGGGGGTTTTTTATATGCTTCTAAATTTAAATACAGAAAATCATTGCAAAGGTTTTAATATTAAATGAGGAATGCTTGTACTTTTTTTCCCCAGATAACATTTTGGTAATGGCCCAGATTTCTTGCTGTGAATATCAAACACTAAGATGATAAATATGCACATTTTGAGCCTTAGTAAGAATGTTGTAATCATTGTTTTCATTTAGCTTCTGTCAGAAATTAAACTGGAGAAGGAGCTTCTACCTGTTGGTCGAGAAATTTCTGGAGTTGTATTGGAAGGTAAGTTAGTATGATTGTCTTGTGAGGGTATGGAGCCAGAATTAAGGTCTGGTAATCCAGAACAAATAAATAATGTTTGTATGGTAAGCTTTTAACAGTCGGAACTATTTGCTTTCTTAATGAGGCATCCCTTAAGTCAGTAATGATACTGAACTGAACTGTAACTTCTGCATATATGTTCAACGTTTTTTTTAAAAAAAAAAAGACCACACCAAAAAGCCAAAACCAAAAACCACACTTGACAGAGGACTGGAATAGGCTGCCCAGGGAGGAGGCGGAGTCTCCTTCACTGGAGATATTCAAGACCCGCCTGGACGCCTATCTGAGTGCTATGTCCTAGGGAGCCTGCTTTGGCAGGGGGGTTGGACCCGATGATCTCTCGAGGTCCCTTCCAACCCCTACAATTCAAAAAAAAACAAAACAAACAAAAAAAAAAAAACCACAAAATGCACGATAGCTTTCTAAGGAAAATATACAGAGATCTTAAGGTATTACCTGCACATGTTATAACAATCTTTAATTTATTTGTAAAAATCATTTGTTGGAATAGTGCAGGCAAAGTAACATTCAGGAATTTCAGCAGTTTCAATGACATATCCACCTTTGATGCATAGTTTAAAGCCTGAATCTTTCAAACACATATACGTGTGTGTACTCGCGTGTAACTGTGGGTGGGGTGCCAAAGTTTAGTGAATTAAACATTTGATTTTGGTGTGTGTGTGTTTAATAGAAAAAAAAAATGTTTTTTTCACTATCAGGGTATATTTTTAGTTTTGTGAGCTAGTGGTAAACAGTGTCTTCAAATGCATGTTCCATTTCAGCTTTAAACATTTATCCTCATGCCTTCTTTCCTCCTTTTTGTAT
This sequence comes from Podiceps cristatus, assembly GCA_000699545.1. NCBI lineage: Eukaryota > Metazoa > Chordata > Aves > Podicipediformes > Podicipedidae > Podiceps > Podiceps cristatus. The sequence continues at coordinate 11,335 of JMFS01100560.1, read as the reverse complement.
TATCTACGTGAGTTGGAAGAAAGGTGACCTTTTTTCAGCCAGATGATGAAGTGGTGGGTAAGTTAATGCTTGTTTGCCTTATCAACTAACAAAATTAGTAATCTTTTTATAAGGAATGGCTGATGTTACAATCATTACTGAAGCTACAATTAGAAATATATTTTCAAAGATTCCACTAGTGTCACATGAATAAACTCTATGAGAATTCTATCCTAAATGAGAATTCTATCCTAAAAGTGTTCTCTTAGAGAAGTTTTTTGGTTATAAGAATGGAAGTTCAGGTCCCCACCTAATGTAATCTGTCATAGTCCTACTGCATTCACCAAATCTTAAAGAATATACACATGGGTCCAATTAGCCACGTGGAGTGAGCGTTCTAAAGGCAACCATCTGAATACATACACAATTACTTGTATTTATAACACAGTCTTGATGTAATTAATACGTATCTTTTGATTTCTGTGGACGATACAAAGGCTAGGCTGATGTTTTCTGCCTTCTTGAGGGTGATATAAAAATATACTTTTAACTGCTAGTGATGAATCTCCAAGCATACTGAAGACTGTTCACTTTCTTCTAACTCACGTCAATTCCTGTTTGAGTAAAGAAATCAAGAGTGGTCCTAAATTAAACATGCAAATAGGTTTACCAGTTCTTCTGGATTTTCTGAGTTGCCAAAAGCAATGCACATACTTTCGTGTTTTGCTAAATACAAGGCTACATTTAAAAAGAAACTGATTCAAGCTGCTCATTTTCCAGAATCTTCATTTTTACTGCATGTTAGAGTTCTTAAAAGTGGACTTGTTTCCCCCCCTAACTTGACTACATGCTTTATGATCCTGGTAGGACATTATTGTCAGAGAAAGCAATCAGAAAGGCAAGTGTTCGTTGCTGTTTAAAACGGGCTTCTAGGTCAAAAATCACACAGAAAGCGTTTGGGCCTTTCCTTTTCCTCGTAAAACTTTGACAGACCTTTCATATCATTAGCTTAAATCTAATGGAATAAGATGTGTAATTATTATTATTTATTCACTACAGAATGTGTCATCCTTACGGTTGGGAATTAATATTCCATTTAATAAAGTAGAAACAGGCATTTCCTGGTCTTGCATATGAATTAACTTTGAACTATAAATAGTATCATTACTGTGAACAGTGTTGCTCATTTAGTTAAATATATTACTGGCATATGCCAGTAATGGCATATGCCATCTGTGGAATATTTAAAAATAGTATTTGTTTCAATCACCTTCTGTTGTAGCTGAAGGAATGCAGTTTCAGTAAGTAGCTAGGAAAAAAAACCCTCTGAAAATACGTCAGCAGATCTGAGAGGTCTAAGCGATGTTCTGAGTGGCTGTGGGAGGGTTGGGGCTTTTGTGAATTAGGAATTCATGTCATTCTTTTTAATTTAAAGGTAGAATAAGTAGTTTGAATCAGCTGAGCTACTTCAGGGTAAATCTGACATTAAGAGAATGGAATCTCTACTTGGGTCATGAAAGAAGGAGATTCACTTTGAGACTTCTGTTGTCTGTGTGTTTTACTTGTGAATACTGAATGTTTGCAAATGCAGGTACAGAAAAGTAAGAATTACACGTATGGAAATAGGAAGTTGAAGAAAACACCATTAAATATTTTTAGCCTTAAAAGAAAGAAAACCCACTTATTTAAATACTGAAATCTTGCAGCATTCTCTTTCAAACAGCTCTTCAACATTATGCATCCAACATAGATGCTATACAAAAGATAGGAGTGAAATATTTCTATTATGGTAAATCTTTCCTAACAAGCATGCTTCCCAGTTGCTATTGCTGGGAGTTTATACATAGTTAATGAATGAGCAGATTTAAAAGAAAGTGAGCTATTGCCAAATGGTTTGGTTACCTGTGTGTTTAATAACATCAGACTGTTCCAAAATACACAATTGTCAGAAAAATATTTCTACCTGATTTTTACAAAAAAGCCTGTCCTGTCAAAGGGTATAGTCCTGGTATATACTCCTTGCTGAGTTTAAAAGTAATTATACAGTAATACAGTCCTTAGTTATGAATCTACTCCTTTTCATGTAAGAATAGTACTGTGCTCACTGGAAGTACTTGGTGTGTTAAATCATTAACCTGTTCCTAAAATCATACCAAGAATTGTTTCTCACTTTTAAAGTTTCTCTGATCCTTCTCTGATCTTCCAGAGGAGATTTTTTTTTGCTATATAATGTATTCTCTTATACATAATCATTTGTTTGGTTAAGAAAAGTACAGTAGTAAAAACCTCAGACCAGCCAAAAATCTTGTTTTGAGATACATTCTTGACTTCCATTCAAAGTTACAGTCGGTTTTATTTGTCTTTCTCAGAATCTTTTAGTAATCAATTATGCCACGTTCCTCATTAAAATAAGCGCAGGGAAAGATACTCTGAGAGTTAAATTGGCCACAAATACTTGGAGACCTGAACCTAAATATAAGTGTACCTGCTTAGATTTACTGGTTGTTAGCCAGTTTACATGTCAGTTGTTCCATATGCCATGTTACTGGATACATAAATAGCCAATGCATGAAAGCCATACGCTATGTGGAGTACTTCTGACAAGTAAGGAGAAAAATCTGACTTTTTACTTGTGTCAAACGCTTGGTGTGTATACCATACATGAAATAAAGGTCTATACTTCATGTTGGAGCATCTGTAAGCATTATGAGGTATACTAAGGGGCACGGTTCTCTAAGATGCCGTATGTCCTTCCCTCAGTTTAAGGGTCATGATTTTGTGAATGGTTTTAGAGACCCTGAAATCGGTGGGCGTTGACAGCGATGTATAATGACTCCTTTGAGGCCGTCTTGAGTGTTAGGAGATAATGTGACTTGTTCCTGAGCTTTTGCATCTGTCAAGATAAGGAGCGTCTTCATGTATTATTCATTCTGGGTTTTGCTTTTTCTATAGTAAGATGTTAGAATGCAAACCGGTTTAGGTGCCAAGGCTATTTTAGTTTACTATAAGGAAGTTTTTCTTAACATTTGAAATATAATTGTGTTAGTCATCAAAATCTGAATGATGCTTTAGGATAGAAGAGATATTTCTTAGGAGTTTCCTTCATAGATGTTTATATTCTGTATGCTAAATTAAAGGATTAGAGGCTGACTTAAATTATGAAAGTAAGACAAATTGATAGTGATGTTGTAAGAAAGTGTGTTCTGTTCCAAGATTCTTGCCCTTCTTGCATATTTCCTAATTGTACAATAGCTGCTGTAGATAGCTACTTTAGACTTTCTATTATTATTCTATAGATAAACCCTTGAGAGATCTGCAGATGCATACAAGCATTGTAGGGTAACCATTATAGGAATAATGAAACACTGGAAATACCAGCCAAATTTGCTGAGGATTTAAGCCAAAGCCCTTGCTTTGGTCTAAATGGAGTGTAAGATTTGGATGGGAGAGGGAAGAAAACATTGTTTTACCAAGGATAGAGGGTACATATATTCAGAAAACTGATCAGATGCCAGAACCTACTGTTCATGAATCTCCTTCTTTGGGCAGTGGAGGAAAAAAAGCACTGTTGTGACCAGATGGAATTTTTTTTTTTCCTGCCTGTTCTGTGTTTGCTTTCTCTGTATACCATGGCTGGTTTTTTTCCTTCAGTTCCTCTTCTCTATTCCAACTTTTTAAAACTTACACTTGTGCATTCTTGTTTGTTCTCCCTCTGCTTCTATCTGTCCCTTTTTTTGCTGCCTTTGCTAACCATGCACATATAGGCATCAAGATGGAAGAGTAAGAGGTACCTGTAGTGTGTCTTGGTCTGTGCCCATCTACAATATGAGAGCTCAGTTTTCTTCCTTGTTAGCCATGGTCCAGAGTAGAAACAGGAAGAGCTATCAGAACAGTGTGAAATGAGTTCAGACATGACCTGACAAAAATTAAGCGTGCCAGTAGCAAAAAGGACTCAGTCGTGTCCCCATTCTTTCTTTACCCAACCCCAAAATGCTGTTTGGAGCACCTTTGGAAACAACTTGTGTGTTGCGCCCATAGAGATTACAGGCTGTTACCTTGCCAAGTGCCAAGTTTTCTTAACCTGTCATAAACCTGACAACAGGGCAACTGAACCACAGACCAGGTGGGACTAGCAATTTCATTGGGAGCTTGCTTTGGTTATAATGTATGCTTTTTTTAAATTAAAGGTCTATGTTGGAATTTCTTTTTTTTTTTTTTTTCCCCTCAGGAATTTTGCCCCTGGATTCTGAAGAGTCTGGTCTTTGTGAAGTTATTCTAGTCCATGAGCATTATTTGGGTAAGTAGTTTATATATTTTGCTAATATTTACAATTACTGTGTCTTTATACTTCAGTTTAGCTTTTCTAATAGGAAGCTAATTAACTTGGACCTCTGGGCAAACTTGTTCTGTATAGCAACATTCAAGTACTGTCTACTCCACCTGGTCATGGAAGCTTTGAATACTGTGTACTCTCAAGGACTTTTTCTTTGCAGTTATCATTTAATGGGTTAATGTTTTGCCTAAACCACAAGCTGACTCTTACACACACACACACACACACTTCCTTTTTTTGTTGCTTCATTGTCTTTCCCCTTTTTCCTTACCTCATCTGTCACAAAATTAAATGAGGAGAAATTTGGTTTTTTCCTTACTTTACCTCAGTCCATGAATATCGCTTGTGGCCAGATTAACGTATAGGCTAAAATTAGCGGACTAGAAGCTGGAGAAAGGCATTTGCAGGGAACGAGGATCAGGGAAAACCTAGTATTGAAACATTCTTTTCAATTATTGAGTTTCCAGTTTCCCCTTTATGGGCTTAGTGCTTTAATGTGTAGAATACTCAATTTGGGAATCTCTGTGCTTCTCCCAACAGTTTGTTGTGTTACTTTGAGCAAGCTACTCTTTTGCTCAAATTAGTTTGTATTGTGTTCCTGTGACTGTCCATTAATTCAACCTCTGTAATTATGAAGTGACTCCTTTAAATTCGTTCGTAGCAAAACAGAATCCCTACTTTTGTTGCATAAAATCTGGTAAAATATCCTCTTTTTTTTTTTTTTTTTTAATATATATACACGTTAGAGGTAAACAAGTATTATTTATGTTGACTTACTTGAAGATGAAATCTTCCTGACTAGCTATGACAGGTTTTGGAAAATAAGTCACGGTCTCATGGAGATGAAAAAATAAGGTTTATTCTTTCTGACACTTAAAAGTACAAATCAGGCAAAATGAAATCTGGAGGTCTGTGCTGGCTTATCACTATAGTAACTATAGGCAGAAAATATTTTTGACTTTATATTACCTTTAGTAGCTTAATTTGTGCTAAGTAGTATGAACTGGCACACAAAGTGATGATGCTGGTGATGATCCCTAGAATTCTTTTCCAGCACACCGATAAATGATTCCAGGTGATCACATCACTTATGTTGTTTTATAGCTTCCCTGATTCAGGCTAAGCTGTCAATTTTTACGCTTAAAGGGACAGACCAAACTTTTCCAGTCTTTCTAGTGTGCCTTAAGAGAATCATGCTTCCTTGGTTTGGTTCTATGCTAGACTTTCAGCGGACTATGCTGATTTTCTAGCTTAGTATCAAGGTCTCTGCTAAATCATGTAAATTGCATCCATTAAAAACGGTGTTTGAACTTGGGATTTCTAGTTAACAAAGTACTTCATTAGCATTACCTCCCCAGGCTTTTAAGCATGTGGACAGAACGGGAAAACTCTGAAGCATCTTGTAGGTGGAGACAAGAGAAAACAGATGACAAATAATGTTATCTTGAACTTTCTCTCTCTTAAAATGAGTTATAACCTCCAGAAGTTGTTTATACTAATGGATTATGAAGTAGAAGATTCTAACGTATAGAGAAAGAGAATTAGGAACTCATGGGTTGGAACTTGCATTGTATGTTCTCTGTGTCAGGGTTATCTTTGTGAAGAGACCTCTTCAGATCGTTTCTGTCAGGTTATGGTAGGAAGTGTGTGTCTCTTTCTTTTCCTGTTCAAATACTGTATTTGTAGTTGAACTTGCTCACAAGAATGGTGCTGAAGCAAACAGATTATTCTTGCAATAACAACTGCCTTTTCCACTTTGACTCCATGTAGCTGACCTGATGCTGCCATGAGCCACAACATCAGAATACTGCCTTTGCAAAATAGATCATAATTACACCTTTAGATGATTTGACTTGTATAATTTTCTTTCATGTTTTAGAAATTGATGAAGTTTAAAAAAATAATTCTGAATGAAATGTCAGGGACTTGCTGCCTTTTTTTTTTTTCCTCCCCCCATCTGTGTGTGTGTGTTTGTTTTCCCCAAACTTAGTTCGTAAGCCAGAAAAAGTTTGTTGGGTTGAAGCAGCCGGGACTGTTCGTGATGGTGTCCGAGCATACACAGCTTTACACTACCTTTCCCAAGTCTCTCCTGGAAAAACTGTCCTTGTCATGGATGGAGCAAGTGTAGGTAACAACTGTGCAATAATAATTTCAGAACAGAAAGATTACCTCTGCCATAAATACACTGCCTTATCACCAGAACAATTGGATTTCTTACAGTATACTGAATTTATCAAGCCTTGTATTTTATTCCTGGCAGCACCCTTAACTTATTGGATTAATAAGAAAGGCCCTCCCACATAAGATAGTGAGCCAAGAATATAGTCCTTTGCATGTTGTGTGGGTAGTGAAGAGAGGTAGCTCTTTTCTGGTGTTTTACATTGACATGGTTTTACCCTAAGCCCTCAGGTATAACTGGAGGCAAGTGCCTTAATTTTTCATTCCTTTCCCACCACTGCGTTTTAACTTCTCTTAGATATAAATAATTTCATTTGCATTACTGAAATCTTTATTGCTAATGAAGATGTGGAGCTTGCCTCAGCCAAGATTCATTAATGTAAATGTGGTTGGGGCTTTTTCCTTGGCAGCACTTCTTCCTTCAACAAGCAAGCAAGCAAGCCCAAAGCTGCAAGTTACAATTGCAGTTATGGTACTTGCATTACTTAAAGTAGAATCTGAGCTATTTTGTTGAAGAGGAAAATGAGTTAATTACTACAAGTTTATTCAGAGCTTCCCAGTCAATGAAAAGACTTTTTTTGACCTCGGATAGAACAGAAACAGATCTGTGAATATTCAAATTCTTGGTTCAGATGTGTTGTATTGAGGGAGTACATTCATTTCTCGATACTTTCCTGACTTTTCCTGAATGTCCTTTGCAATATAATATTTCTTAAACAGCATCAAATTGTCATTTTAAATAAATTTATCTACCTTTTTTTCTTCTGCAGCCATTTGGTACAATAGCTATTCAGTTAGCACAACATAGAGGAGCTAAAGTAATCTCCACTGCATGTAGTCTTGAAGATAAGCAGTACCTGGAGAGGCTTAGACCTCCTGTGGGTGAGTTATATTCCTCAGTGCTAAAGTTTATGCTAACAAATATCTCAAAATATTTTTTTTTCATTTTAGTCTAGATACTTATTTCAGTAGCTGAAAACTGAAAACAAGTTTATAATTAGTCAAATTAAATAATTTTAAAACTTCTTTTGTACTCCACAGGTGTTTAATTTCTGGTTTAGGTGTATTTAATGCCATTTTTATTGGTCATTTAAATTTTAATGACTGTCTCTCAGTACTTTCCATCTCACACTAGGCTTTTGGCCTAACTACTCAAGAATTCTTTTCATTTTATAAAATTGTTGTTTGTGAACAAGAAGAAAGCATTACTAAACCACCAGTATCACAGTATGTAACCTAGGTACCTGAGCTAGAGTTCAGATGTAATCATATACTTGAGATACGTATTCATCAGACTCAGATTACTTCTAATAGTATTTTATCAAGCTGTGTAGCACCTTAGTGTCAAGTTCTGTCATAACTGTAGCTGGACATTCAAAGGCTCTGCGTTTTCCCATTTTTCTCAATTAGCTTTGCATTAGACATAATACTTGCATTTATCTCAGAGTGTCCATTTCTTCTCTTTGATACTTAAGTTTTGGTTTGGGTTTTTTTTTTTTCCCCTCAAAGTAACAGCCCTATTTGGACCTCTTATGTAGAAGCTACTAGCATCTTTCCCGATCAAACTTTCCCTTATTTTGATGTTCCAGAGTGGAGGAAAGTAAAATAATTCTTTATTCAGGCAGTTTTAAAATAAAAGACGGTGTTGCAAAGTCCAGTTTGATTGTAGTCCATGAACTTTGCTGTACAGTGAACTAAAGGTTAAAACTAGCATCTGATACTTTCTCCTCGAAATGCAAAAACTACCAGTGTAATCACCAAGTTTATTCTTCAATGTATGATTTCGTTGTCATTCAAAGAAGCATATGAAATAGTAGCTGTGTCTCTTAAGAATGCCTTTATGGGGGAAAGCATTGTGTAGTCAGTTATCAGGTCTACATATATTACCGTCGCATCAATCAAAATATATATGGGTTAAGATGAGATCTAATTAAAAAGATAATGTCAAGGTTAACTGTCCCTGACTCTGACTCCTTTCTCCTTTGTTGTTTTGCATAGTAATATTGCTAGCAGTCTTGGCTTTCCAAGTGGAGAATTAAACCAGTTTTCAAATCTCCTCTCATGTTCTTAGTGACTCACTAAAACCAGGCACTGCTGATATGCAGGTGCACATAGTATTGTCCTTGTGTTCTCACTGCTGGCTCAAGAATAGCAAGCTAGCAGAGGAATGAAATAAGCCAGAGAGCTGTTCTTTAGGCACAGAGAGAACAGAGTTCTTGTCAATTTTAATTCCTTTCTGGCTCCCGAGAACAGAACTGGCACTGGAAGCACAGAGACAACACAGTGTGCATGTGCATTCTGGGGCCGCACGTTCACACACATCTGCAGTGTTGGGGAGTGATTCACTTCCAGCCTACCAAGTGAGTATTTAGCTCTTCCAGTAGTGGCTTTGGAGTGCTGATAATGCATCAGGAAGTGGAGTGCTGGGCAGAGGTTATTACACAAGAGCAGGGAGAAAGGCATTTTTGCTGTCTGACCTTAATGATCTTCAACAGGGAACTGCAAAGTTTTGTGTTGGGAATGTAATCATTTCTTCTAAACCTGGCACACTTAATTTTCTAGATTTTTATATTACCTCTGTTTTTTGGAACTTCACAAAAAAAGCTTTTTTCATTTTCTTTTTTATTTTTTTTTTTTATTTCAGAAGTCTTTTTTACTGTAATAGTAGACATTACAGACATCAGAACCCAAAACATTTTTGTGAATGTTGTTGATATATAGAGGTTTGTTATGACAGCTGTTGAGGGTGAAAGGGTAAATACAAAAGACCTAAAACTTCACTTTGTAATACTTCATATTTTGTTAATGATATAAAAACCTTATTAGCCAAGAAAGGACTTTGCAATTAATCTTATCCTAGTGCTGTCAGTACATGTGAATATGACTTTGGGTTGCTTGGCATATTTACTTTTTGCTGGCATATTTAAGTTATATGAATGTTAATATAAAATAAATGCTCTAAGTAACCCAAGCATAGCTAGCTATATCTAGGCTGGCTTCTAATGTCTGCAGGTAGAGGCTTTTCCAGTGTTGTGCTTGTTTAGTGCTTTTTGTTTAGTTTTTAGCAAGAGTCGATCGGTTGTCAAGGAGCTGAAGTTTGTGTTATCAGTGTATAGCTGCTTCATGAAATGGCTGAAATAACCACCTCTTGCCATGAAAAGTCCATCACTTATATTGCTCATGTATGTGCTTGTTTTACAACAATAGGAGTTTAGCAGTTTTGCAAATGTGTGTGGAACATAAACATTGGGGAAAAAAAAATAATTGCAACTTTACTTCAAATAAAGTAATGTAACTTGGGTACAGCATTAAAAAACAAAAATGGTCTGAGTGTGAAAGCAAAAAGCTGCTAGTTTTGCGTTTTGGGGGAATTGGGGTTTTTTTTAACAAATATGATTCTGGTACCTGAAGTCCCTGTTCATGTTTACGGATTCATATTTAGATCAACAGGATGGGGTCTTCAGCATGTCTTCGGTATCTCTGGACTAAATTTAATAGTAGAATGAAGGAGGTGATTATATCAAATTTGGACATTGTAACTCCCATGTTTCAGATTGCTTATGTAATCTTCTGTCGCTAATGTGATGACTTTCTGCTGGAGAACAGAAGGAAAAAATATACATACACGTATATATTTCTGTTCCCTAGGTTACCTCCCTTCTCTTCTGGGTTGGTTTGTTATTTGGGTTTTTTTCTTTAAAACCAATATTGAGCCTTCAGTTGATATGTTTCTGGTAAGAACTCATCAGTGATTTCATTGCTCTCTTGAGCATGTTCAGTAAACCAAGTAGCAGATCTCTGCGTGACGGTTTTTAAACTCTGTAGTTGAACTTACTGAGCGAGGGTAAACTCTGGTAGCAAGTTGTGGAAATATTGGTATTTCCACTGCTCACCAACAGGGAAAGAAGAGAGAAACTGAAGCCTTTTTGCCCATCAGTATAATGTTACTTTAGAAGTTGTGCAAGTCACAGAAGAAGAAACTGAACTAATTTACAAATGTTTTGTAAAATTCCTGTAGGAATTTTGCATAAATGACAAAGGATTATAGAAAATTATATGACAATTTGTTGCTCAAGCCTGTTCCACAGCGAAGTTAAATTGTTACAACATTTTGCTAAGTAGGAAATCGAACAGGATTTTGCTGAGTACTGTTTGAACTATTGAATTAAGTAACAAAACTGGAAATTTTTGCTAAACTGAAATCAGAAAATAGTCAAACTGATGAAACTATTGCCTTTTGATAGTCTGACTTTGAGTCTGTTAAATCAGAATTATTCTCAAAAAGTGAAACTATTTGCAGAAACATCATACCATGTCAAATTGCTGTGTTAAGAAAAATCTTTTACCTTATTGACTGAAGAAACTTAGTAAGAAAAGGATATTATGGGGATTTATTTGCATATGGGGAATATGACTCATTATTAAATTAAATCTTGGGTGCCATTACACACAGTTTACAGGACAACCAGATGATCAGGCCCAGGCAACACGGATTAATGAAGGGCAGGTCCTGCTTAACGAACCTGATCTTTTTCTATGACAAGGTGACCCACTTGGTGGATGAGGGAAAGGCTGTGGATGTTACTTACCAGGACTTAAGTAAAGCCTTCGATACTGCTCCCCACAGCATTCTCCTGGAGAAACTGGCTGCTCGTGGCTTGGACAGGTGTGCACTCTCCTGGATCAAACACTGGCTGGGTGGCCAGGCCCTGAGAGTGGTGGTGAATGGAGTCAAATCCAGTTGGCAGCTGGTCACAAGTGGAGTTCCCCAGGGTTTAGTGCTGGGGCCAGTCTTATTTAATAACTTTATCAACGATCTGGACGAGGGGATTGAGTGCACCCTCA